>VZRH01005673.1:728046-837267 GCA_013397555.1 Urocynchramus pylzowi | reverse complement strand
ATATATATATATATATATAAAAGCAGAGATGAATTGAAGTGCTGCTCATCAATGTGGATTGTGATACTGACAGAAAGACCCTCTGCAGCACCTTCTGTATGACATATTTCTGAGACTACAAAGAAAAGCTCTTGTCAGAAAACAAAGAATAACCCTTCTACAATTAAAAAAAAACCAAGTGAGTTCAAAGCTATGAGGTACTAGTATGGGAAGTGCAAACAAAGTTGCTTACTGATTTAACAATTAAGGTAAAGCATGGAGGGTACTTACACAGTGACCAAGCTAAGGGAAGCAGAAAGGAAAAGAGTGAAATACATCAGTGCTGAGAAGGTAGAAATAAAAATGTAATTTTCATAGTAAAAAATAATTTAAAAAAAACCAACCAAACAAGCAATAGAAAATGATTAAGCTTGGAGATAATATACCAGAAAAATATGGGAGCAAATGAAAAATGGTGGGAGAGGGAAGGAACACAGATTTATCCTTCCATACTTGAATACAGCTTGCCTGATGTAGGAAAGAAGAGGGCAAAGCTGAAGCATCAGCTTTATAGCCCCCTAGAAGCATGTGCTTGCAGGAACTGGGAGTAGTGGTGACTGGCTCCAAGCTTCCCACCACTCTCTTTCCAGATGTAGATTGCCCTGCCCAGATCCCAGAAGGCCAGGGAGAGGTGGAGCAGGATCCTGAGGTGCTGGGCCCATTGAGAGCACTCCCAGCTGCCAGCACAGCAACTTCCCTGCTGGTGGAAGCGTAACTTCTTTCCAAAGCACATGAGAATGGATAAAGCTCAGTGATGGGGAAAAAAGAAATGTTAAGGGAAGGATCTAAGGAAGTGCTGTCAACTTGGAGGGACCAGCTACAGGAATGCAACACTGAATTGGGCAGGATTCCTTCCTTTCTGTCACAAGAGTCAGTCATGCCCACATGTGCTTTGGTGTCCAATAAATCTCATTGCTCCTTGAAGGGCTCTTTCACATCCCATCCTGGGTGTTATTTCATGAAGGGCAATATTTTCTCTCCTGTCAGCTCTTGTTGATTTACATGCTAATTTATACTCTCATTACTTATATTTGTGTTTTATTGATTTATTCATTTAAGGCTATGATCATAGGACTTAATTTTTATTACGTTAATTACTCCTCCCTTTTCCTTCCTTCTTCTGAAAGATAAATTATCATCCGTCTGATCCCTCTGCTCAGAAGCCAGAAGCATATGTACTGGACTTGAAAGCTTTTCTATTTAGAATTTACATGTAGTGCTCTTCAAAGTAGTAATATTTTCCAAAAAGTCTAAAAAATTAAAAACTATTGCATTCACAATTATTTGGTTTTTTCTTCATAAGGAAACCGGTGCACATTTCAAAAGCAATTGACCACAAACCTAAAGGCAAGGATTACTGCACCTCAACATGGTTATCAATATTGCATATTTTCTACTTAAAGGGAAACCACTGTATTTGTAGGCACTTCTAGAATAGTTAATACTCAGAGGGCCTTGGAAATATCTAACAAATGGGAGGTTTTCTTTGCAGCTTAAAAAACAGGGAAGTCAGAGAAGGCCTGAGCCTAAACTGGTTCATATTGGTTTTGGCAAGAGTCCACCACACAGTTCAGTTCTCTGACTCTCAAAATGACTTTGCCTCAAGTGGCTTCCCAGGGTTGTGTCTGATCTTTTCAAATCCTGCTTTAACCACACAGGAATCACCCTGCAAGAGTATGGCCAATACTGGGAAACAGGATGCACAGCAAAGCACAGGGAAGCAAGAGGAAACAAGGTAAGGCAAACCAGTTGCCACAATTGTTCTTTCTTATTCTTGAGGCCACTTTTACAGTGCTTCTTATGCTAATAACTTTTACCAAAGTTCCTTATTGGCTTGAATTGATTAATTGATTAGGAAAATAGAATTTCTCCTAAGGTTAAAAAGCAAACCTGCAGAAGAGGAAGGAAGACAATTGAACCACAGACATGCCTTCAGGGCATGCAGCTTCCTTTGAGCCATTCAAATTTGGGCACCTTGGAAAATCCTGCTGCTAATCACACCACCAGAGTGCAGAAGCTGCCAAGCATCCAACAGGCTGGCTCAGTGTGTAGTGCAGCTGCACTGCAAGGAGCCTTTTGTTAATCAGGTGCTTTGAACCTCTATGCTCATTATTTAGGATGCTGTAACACACATCCCAACTTTTACCATCACTGCTTCTCTGAGTTCTCTGCTTCTCACCTTTCTCAAAACTTTTGACTACAGAGAAAGAATATCTTGCCCAATGGATTTCCCACTCTAAAACTTCATCATTGCACATTTTGAACACATCCTGATAAATATTCCTTACCTCACAGCTACTGAGGTCTAAAGACACCTCCTTCAGATTGTGATTGCAAGCCAGGCCTAATAAAAGCGCTCTGAAAAAGATCAATTTTAGAACCATTTAAAAAAATTAAAGGGCAGCTTTACATCATCATCACAAGTTAATATATCTATAATGCAAAGATTCATTTCAGAATGACACCAGCTGAGCAGTTATTTCTTAAATGACAATGGCAGCACAAGCCTGCCACATTCAGAACACTCCAGGAGCTTCAAAAACTGCAGGGATGCAAGGCTAATGAAGAAACTCTAAAGCTAATGCACCATCAACATTTAATAACATTCATCAGAGAGGAATTTTCTTCAACATTTTCTTTCAAAGAGCACCAAATGGTTATAACTGGATAGTTATACAGTCATACAACCATACAAACGCTCTGATTTTCCAAAAATCTAGGAAAAATTATGTTTTTAAAATACTCAAGACGCCATGCAGCCATCCATTTCAGTCAGGCACAATGCCTGTAGCACTCAAAGGCTGGAGCATGTTCCAGTATCAAAAAATTCTCCACATCCACAACCCAACAAGTATTTACAGACCTCAAAATTATATTCCTATGCAATAGCATCCTTTGCCTTTAGGCACGCTGGCAGACACGTGAAGTAACGACTAATTATGGTTTTCATAAATCCACTTTTAAAGTCTCACAGAAGTTTGTTTCCATGTCTAAAAGTTAGTGTTAATATCACACTTATAATAATACTGTCAAATCAGAAAGCACAACAGTATGTGTAACAGAGAAGGAACAAACGAAATCTGTGTATGCCTTCTAATATCTTCAGAAAAGATGCAGCATGAAATTAATAATTCAACAGAGAAACAGAAGGACTTCCTTCTCCAACTTCATTTCAGCCAAAAGCAGCTAACCAAGTGACTGATGCATGGAGATAAAAACCAGCCCCTTCTAATGAGCCATTTGTCTACACACTTGCTGTGTCAAAGCTACATTTGAAATGTGTGTGCCTTGGGCAGGCTTTTAATTTAAACATATTTATATCTTCTGTCCTGCAGGTATAATCAGACCTTCCCTATTAACAAAGACAAATATCTTCTGCTTATTTACTTAAGCTATTAATATATGAGGGGGGCAAGGGGGTGGGGAGAGAAGTGAAAGTTCTGCAACAGTTCTCACAAATTGTTAGATGATCTTGTCTATCTTTCTTACACAGACATGTTTTTTATTCAGGCAGTCTGGCTGATGGTAAGTTTGCAAAGAGCTTCCTAAACATTTCCAGGAAATAAAAAAAACCAGTGCAAGCATAAAAAAAGCATAGATTGAAAAAAAGAGACACAGTGCTGCTTCAGTTGTACACTTTTTACAGGAGGAAAAAAAAAGGTTTTTTCCCCTAACCTCTTCCCTGTAAATTCACCCTAAGAAAATCCCCTGTTTCTCCATTCTTTGTCATGAAAAATCACCAGCCTTCAAAGGGCCTGAAGCCAGACATCTTATACTTACACTTGGCCACTATGTTTAAATCACACACATGGCAACACATGGAGAGGTCTTATCAACTGTGCATGATGCAGAGTGCAAGACTGGCCTTGTAATTAGCATTTGCATGAGAAGCATATCAGAAACTTGTATAGTTACAGCACTGACAGATCAAAATACAATTTTTGGCAATGTCTTTAAAATTCAACAAAAATGCCAACTTACACTTCAACAAGGACAAGAGTACAAACTGCCTCCGTTAAAAAAAGGTGAAAAAAAGAGTGAGCAGCAAATGGAACATTAACTGTAATACCTATGTACAAGATAAACCCTCTCTCCACCCATGTGGCATAGTTCCTCATAGTTCAGCTTTATCAGCAAGCCTGCTCCCTGAAAGGCTTGATTTACACTGTCCAAGCAAGTTCATGTCCTTCAGAGACTGCACTGATTAACCAGTATCTTTAAACTCACTGAGTTAGCACATGCAATTAAACATAGCACAACTGTAGAGCTAAAGGAAGCCTATAAAGAAATCAAATAACAATTAATTAGGGGAATTTGGAACTCAGGATGTCAGGTATCTGCATTTTATCTCTCTCTTTTTTCTGTAGGCAGGATTGATCTTGAACCACACATTCAATTTGGTGACCTCTGGTCCATGGACACAAACCAGGAACTTCTCTTTTGTCACTGGACAGCTCCAGTTCCAAAAGCTTTTTGACTAATGAATGATGCCAGGAAAGTACTATTATGATACACCATAGTTTTTAAATTTTTTTCTTCCTGGAGCCATCTCTCATGTACTCTTGCAGTCTTGGCAATGACAAATAAGTCTGCCTGAAAAAAAAAAAAAAGTGTTTCTATCTTCTTGTGTTTAACCAACACTATGATCTTGATGGTCCAGGAGAAGTTTCATAATTCTTGCAGATAAGAACAAAAAGGCTAAGCAGCTGTCCCACATTACACATCCTCAGTCCTTTTAACATCAGATTAACTTCCACATTTTTGAAGTGGATTAGTCAAGCCATGTAGGGTTTGAGAGGTAAAGCAAGGTGTCCTGCAGATGAAAGTCCTCTGTAGTGTTGTGACACATTCAGTTTAAACTGAATGAAAAATTTAGGTCAGAGAAAAAGCACATCACAGAAATTACCAAAAAGTACTAACAGCTTCTGTCCTACCTCCCAGGCAGAGGTGAATGCTGTCACCAGAACAAAAGCAATCCAGGCCAAAATACCAGACAGCTGAGAGCGGCATGGACGCTCTGAGACCATTCACCTCCAGCTGGACTTTGCAAAGATGCCCCTCCCTGGAGCTTTCTGTGCTAGTGAAAGAGCCTTCTGCTCTCAGCTCATTCCATGCTCTCCATCACTGCCTCTTTACTTCACCAACACCAGTCAGGCAAGAAATCCCTCCAACCCAATACAGTCAAATTGAGCCAGATTATCTTCAACGTTACCAGAAGTAGTTTTTTGCTAATGCATATTTTGACTGAAAAGGACTCTGAAGATACCATTAACTGCCCAGCTGGCAGGCAAAGGGTCCCAAGTTTTTGGGATAAATTAATATAATGATATCTTTCATGAGCACAGGCAATTGTACAGCACTCACCTACTCAAATTCCTCTTACCACAAGAGATATTCAACATGACAAGAAGAGAACCTTAATGAACCTTAATGTTTGGTGCTTTTCACCTTTCCTAATCTCTGGGGATATATTCAATGTCCCACAGTATTCTCTTTTTCCCATCAAACCAATACTGTCTTCTCTACTAATCACATCCATCCTTGTTTTTCCAACAATACAAGGATAAATCCATGCACCTACATCCATATTAAGATTGCAAAACAGGTGGTGAATGTGTGTCTAGATGTCTGCTATGGATAAGGTTATGTGTACTTTAACACATATTAGTTAGGAAGATGACACTTTAAAAAGAGCCCTTTCTTTAATTAAGCCAAATAAACACCAGTATTCTGCCAGAATTACAGAATAGCCTATCTAGACTAGGTCTATCTATCTAGGCCTGTCTTGACTTTAAAACACTTTTAAAATTCATGGAACTTTTAAATTTCATGTCTGAAAATTTCAACACAGTTCAAATCCAGACACATCACAAGAAGGGTGAGAGTGCTTCACAATTTCCCTCAGCCTGCAGAACCTGCTAGTCACAGGCTGGGTGACACACAACAAGACACATTTCACTTAGCATTCCCTCCTCCTCCCAAAAGGAGAGCACAGCTCTGTGCAATAGGTTTCTCCTCCCAAACACTGCAACAGGTTCTGTTTCATTATGGCTGTTGAAATAATGCAGTCCCAAAGGAATGGGGCTTGCACAAGCCTATAATCCCATTTCACTGTGGAGCAGTTTTGTTCCTAAGCCACAAAGAAAGAAATACGTCCCAAAAAAAACGCTGACAGAAGCTAAACAACTGTGACATTCCCAGAGCAAAAAATATGATTAATAGCCTCAACTGTGAGATGGAAAGAACATTTTATGAATGTGTGACCATCACAAAACTCATTCTTCCTGTATCAAAAATGTACAATGGGGAAAAAAAAGAAGAAAGAAAAATTCTTTCCCCTTCCTTTTAAATATGAGGCACTCATATAGCAACAATGCAAACCACGTTTTAGGCACAGGAGAAAATGAAATTAAATTCTTACTTTAGAGGCTCAGGAGGGAGTTTAGTTCCTGAAAGGTTAATCTGCATCAAAGCAAGTGAGCTGCTGAAAAACTGTTTGAAGGAGGGAGGAACTTCTTTTCCTTTTCTGTAAGCAAACAAATTCATTAAGAAGTAGCATTTAGACACTCCTCATTCCAATAAATAGTGAACCCAAGCCATCAGAAATGTAATGATCTTTTACAGTTTAATTGCTCTACCTTCAGCAGTTCTGTAATCAGTGGCTCTCAATTAGCTTAGAATTATAATGTCATCAAAATGTTGATTCAACAAACAATCCTCACAACTGCACTGCTGCACAGAAGACATTACTATCTGCCTTCTGTTTGGTGAACTACAAAGAATGCTCATTTAGACCTGGTTAATAGGGAACATACTTACATCTCACAAGCAGAAGATCAAACAGGACATGAACAAAACCCTGACATTGCTTTTTCACCACTAGAAATAATTACTCAATACTAGAATACCTTAGCATCAATTAGGTGTCATCTCTGATAAGGACCCAAGGCTTCATGTGAAGAAAATAGAAGCTAATATTTCCTACAATGCAAGTACTCTGAAAAGTAAATGTTCAATCTCAAAGACTTTCAAAGGGAGTTCCTCCCAGAAGGAGACAAAACAGGAAAAAAATACATTTGTACCTGTCATCAAATCATGAAAAACACAAACTTTAAAAATCATATATAAAGAGAAATCAAGCCAGCCAGACTTCAAAGTGTGATGCTATGCCCTTTAGAGACAAAAGACATATACAGGCTTTCTGCTGCATCAGTATCACACAAACACATATTAGACAAGGTAGCTTACTTTACAGACCTTTAGCAAAGAGCAGAAAGGGAAAGAAAATATTTTGCTTACAATAAGTAGTACCTACTTCATTGAGCACTAAGACTTCTAAGGCTTTATAAAAAAGTCTTAGATTTATTCTTAAAAAGAAAGGTGCTACATAAGTGCAAACAATTATAAACCAAAATACTGCAGGAGCTGAGGGCAATGACATTTAAATCGTACCTGTGAGAAAACAGAGTCCTTGAGAGGCTAAGGACAGCTAGATGCTGAAGACATCCACGAAGGAGGGCTCCACACACCTGGTTCAAAATAAGGGCAAATAATTTTACTTTATATTCACTCAAAAAAGTACCTAGGGATAGAAGGTGGGGAATGTTTCCTTGGCATTGAAATAGCAACAAAAATGGTCTTTACCATATCTAGTGCACACTCCGTGTTGGATAAATCCAGGTGAACAAGGGCATTTGGCTGGGCCAAAAAATTGTACAGGCTCTATAATTATTTGACAGAAAGAATTACAGATGTTAATTTTTATATTATGACAACTGTAACTGGATCACTACCTGTCATCGCATTTTCAGCTTTTACTATAAAATCACCTGAAACTTCACCTAATCAATACAACCTGTTTTACTTCTGTAGGCTATTTTTTTTTTTTTTTTAATAGTGGGAAAATGGAGCTCAGCTACACCCACCCAACACTTCTCTTAAAGCACAGGTCTTGAGTTATTGCATTTAACTTTCACAGCAGATGATAATTAATTAAGATGATAATTAAACAAAGATTTGTCATGTCCCTCAGATTGCTGTTACATTTCAGAAAGGCTAATTGGCTCGTAGGTTAAAGTCAGACCCTTTAAGCATAAGGGAAGCAACTAATTTGCACCTGAAGTCCATGGTTAGTTCTTAATATCAGCTGCACATTACAGATTTAAGGGAGAATGTAGAACCAGTAACAAGATTTTAACATTGATGACTTCAGTACTGCCTAGAATATGTCATGTAAATGTTAGCATATGTAAAACTTCTTACTATACACTGTTTCATGTTGGGCTCTTTTTAGTCTTAGAGAGCAACACAGAAAGATAAAAGTGTGACCTAATTCAGAGAAAAGTGGAAAGCTCAACTCCACATGAAATCCAGCCAAACAGTGCACACTTAACATTTCTAAAATAGATCCATCTTCCCAAAAATGAGGTCATTTAGCCTCTATAAAGACAATGCAAGAGAGGTCCTCACTTTAAAAATTTCCATGCTTTCCTAGGATTTATTTTAATTGCTAAATAACAGGATTTCCTTGCTCCTATTAGAAAACTGATTCCACAGATTAAGAGACCTCAGTATTAATAAACTTTATCTATGAACCATCCCTCTGACAGGCTAAGAAAAGCCCCACTTTCCGTATTTATCTCTTAAAATATTGTAGGTAGAACTTATGTTTTTTTAAGCACTGCCTGACAAAGATTTATTACATTTTATTTTACCTTTTGTTTTTACATTATTTACTATGTTATTCTCTCAGAGTAATTCACTGTGTGTCTTTACTTACATTTAACTATTTATTTGCTACCTTTAAAACCCTGTTGTTCCCTGTTGTTGGGAACTAGCCAATTCACCTCATGTCTGAATTGGCTAGTTCCCTGAATATGCTGATGAATCTGCAAGTAAGATATGTGAAAAAGTCATAAAGTCATATCTGACTGCACTTTAAATGATGAGATTGGTTGACTGTAGTTTTGCATCTTCTAGATGTTCAATACTTAGAATTCAAAACCTGACAGTTACATGCACGTAACTTTTGAAGTGAAAGAGAAATGCAAATGTAACAGTCAGAAAATGAATATATACAAATTGAGAAGTAAATAGATTTCGTTATGGAGGAAATAGAGCTCCACCTTCATGGCAATTGATAAGCTGAACAAAGTAGTCTAAAAAATAATTACATTCGTCAAAGAATCATGGATTTCAACAGCACATGTCAAGGACGTGCACAAATTTATTTACACAAACAAAAATACTGAAAACCAGAAATTAATTCTTTACAAGTAAAAAGAAATAATTTGCTTCCAGCCTTCCAATGAAAAAGTTGTAATCATCTTATCATTAAAAAGATGATGAGGGCTTTTTAATGGCATTTTGTCACTTTCAAACAGAACTCAGAGAGAATGGTAAGTCCACTGAAAAAAAGTGATCTCCTTGCAGTTTTCTCATGCATCAGCAGAAGCCAAAGTCTAAAGGCAGGAACCAAAGTTATGTGGATTTGTTTTTAGTTGTGTGGGGTAGTTCTCCGACTTTATACCAAAGAGTAGAAATAAAACTGTTATTTTCTATCCCTGCTAAAACTGCACAGAAATAAAGGCCAAAAAGGAGCTAAACCAAAAGGTGTTATGCCTTTCTCTCAACTGTGAATTAAAACACACATTCAGTATCTCTCTATACTGGTGAGAGGAGAGCGCTTACTGAGAGATCATCTCCGCGGAGCGCATTCCCTGAGAGGTCGAGATGGACGAGCGTGCTGGCGATCAGCGAGTTGGCACTCAGTGACTGGGAAAGGCTGTTCACCCCTGCCAAAAGAGAGGCCACAACTCAGCTGAGCCAGCTCCACACAGAACTGGCCCAGAGCCTGCAAGTGCACAATTTCAGTGAACACAGACACACACAAACGTTTAATGACCTCCTAGTGCTGTACAGCAGCAGGAGAATACAGATCACCAGGCAGGTATGAGACCTTCCCCTGACACAGCATGCCCAGTTCCACCTGGACCACGCTCTCCCAACTTCCTGATAGAGCCACAGTGTGTTATACTGGATGTATCCAGATCCATTTTTAAACAGATTTTAAAAACACAGTTTACTCCATAATGTTAAGTCAGTGTCTTCCTACAAACAATTATATTTAGATAAAAAAATCAGTGGAAGTAGATGTAAGCATCTGTGGAAGACCAAGTACATCAACAATTATAATTGCCGGAACTTCAAAAGCGACTGATGAGACCTAGAAATTAAAAATATTTCAATTCATGTATTTGCCTGTAATTTCATAAAAATAATCAATTAAAAGTACCAAGAGATGCATAAAGACCCTCAGTTGCTTATCAGAACAAACACATATTTTTCACATTAAAATTAAAAAGCTCACATTGGGAACAAACCAGTCAAGGCTTTCTTCCATTGAAACTTTTCAGCTTTTCAAAATACAAATTACGACATAGCTATTTCTGACTCCTTCAAATCTAACTTTCATCTGAGGGCTCTGCAGCTTATCATCAACTTATCAATTTACTGTAGATGGTCTTTGCTGCCTTTCAAGCACTACATGCTTGTGTTTCTTACACGCATAAGCATCACTGTGTCCTTTAGTTGATGCAGCAGTCTTTTTCTAAGTGCCTGGCCAAAGCTATACAGAAGGCAAGTGATCTATACACAACATTCAATGATTTCTCACAGCTGGTCAGTGAAATTGGATGGGCATTCAATGGATGAAACACGTCCAGTCTTCACTTAAAAACTATTATGAAACTGATTTGCCAGTGAGGATGTGGATGAAACAGCTAGCAAGATACTGGAGACAAAAATACCTTTGTCAGTGATTTAATTTTCTGAGCCTAATTTTCTGCTTAGTGTCACTTTTCTTTTAGCTTGAGATGGTGCTGTTGAATCTACACTATATTGCTAAAGGCAAACTGCAAACTAATACTTTTTGAAACTTCGAAAGATCTCAAAGCTCTGTTTAAATATTTGACATTACAGCTTTGGATTCACTTTAGTGAGCCCTCTCAACAATGTTTACAAGCAACACCAAGAGGAAGGAACAAATGAGATTTTGTCCTGGCTGCTCGATAGTACCTAGTTATCAGCTGGGGTTCCAGCTGGGTTAAACTACCAGCAATTCAGCATGTACAACCAAGAACCAATTCTGGGAATTCAGAAGCAGTATCTGAGTTTGAGGGAGAAGAGGAGCTATCAAAAAATTCATAACGCTGCTTGTTTCATGCTTAAAAAGGGCCAACTGCTCAACATCAGCCATATCAGTGAAGGCAAACAATGTGAATGAGGGATTTTTTTAATTAGCCTCTGGCTTGGACTTAGAAAAGCAAGCTTTGTCTTTGAATGAGTATAGTAGAATTTTCCATTTAACCAGAATCTTCAAATCAATAAATTTATGTTTGAACTTCACACTACCTCATGCTATACTCTAACAGTAATCTCACTTTCATTTGCAGACAATCTTTTATGCTCTTTTACCACTCTCAGGAGGTTCAGACTGTTAATAGCTCTCAGGAACTTTGAAATACAATATTTGAAGAAAGATCAGCTGGGAAGTTGCCACCTGAACTCCACTTGTCAATCTTAGAAACTTATCTCAAATAGAAAGCACTTTTAAAATAAGGTCAAAACCTGAGAGGGTTTCTTCTGAATTTATGAAAAGCTTTTTTTTAAAAAAAAAAAGATAAAAGGAAAAAAAAAAAGAAAAAAAAAGAAACAAAAAAGGTTGGAGGAAAAAATACATGCACTTTGGAGTCTACTGAATCCAAGAGCCAGGGACCATTTCAGACTTTCTCCACAGAAAGTATTACAAGTTCAAAAGTAGCCTCCCAAGTTAAAACCAAATCATTACTATCTTCTTAGGTTAGAGAGGAACTGACAGCTTCGCAGCAACCTGAGTTGCTTCTGGTCCTGAGGGTTGTTAGAACTCCCATTTTAAGACATGGCATATACTATTTTTAAGAAATACTGAGGAGCTTCCATGGGACAACATTAATGGTAACATGGTAATCTGAAGGTCGTCAGTATTAGACATACTGGAAAATATTTTCAGCTTTTGCTTAAAGATCATCTTTTAAAAGGATGTTAAAAACCTTCAGATTCTTTTAATAACCTCAGAATTCACTTTCAATGACAAGAGATGAGTGGGTGAACTTCATCAAGCTGGCATTTATTCTTCATGAAGAAGGAAATGTTGCTAGAATGTTCTCTTGACTCAAACTTCACAATCATTTGCTGAAATAATCCAGCTCACATGAAGAAAAGTAGAGAATGAATGAACACACCAGCACTGCATAAATTTCTGTAAATTCACAAGCATCTCATTAGAAGAGTACATGTTACATTAGTCAAGATTCTTAAACAACTGTCACCAAAAATGGAGTTAGCAGTAGAAAACAACAACCCCAGAGTTTAATAAAAGTATTTTTAGTGAAAATCACTACTGAATAAATTCACGTTAGGATTTACTGTTTACTTAAGCATAATAACAGCCATAGGCACTCATAATAAAACAACAAAAAGCCCTTTATCCTACCCACATTTCCCCAGGTTAATCCTTGAAGCCAAGGAGAATACAGAATCTGCACTTCACAGAGCAACAACAAACAGGATAAAAGGGCATGGTTTCTGTCTGTTATCAACTAATGTCCTTCATATTGTTAACTCAGTCATCTTTTCCAGGTCATCAACATCTACAAAAAAGCAGCAATAATGTCAATGTGTTTTTCTATTTTTAACACCCATTACCTATACAGGAGACCCTGGGTTTGTGCAATCTGTGTAAGAGGTCACTGCTCCTATTGTTCGTAAAACAAAAATGTAATAAATCCCAAAAGCTTCTGGCTTGTGTTTCATTACTGTTATCACTTTTAAAATATACAACTATTTCAATTACAAGATAAAATCAGAAATCTGTAAATTATAAAACAAAGAAGTCTTCAGTCAGAGCATGTTACTAACCAGCCACTGTCACAATGCTTGGTTTCATAAAAGAACTGTGTACAAAACATTCGGAAATTTCCCTACACATTTTTGCTTCAGACCTTTTTTTGAAGTGCATATGAAACATATCTTTCATGTCAATCCTAATTTCAGTTTTCCTTTATAATACAGGTTCAAACTTAACCCTTACAGAAGCAAGTCTGAGTTTATGAAAGTGCTGAAGGGTACTCAGAACCCAGCCCATGGTTCAGCAACCCAGGACTGCAAAAAAAGCAGCTGCACTGTTGAGAAAATACTTGTAAATAATTAACAAAATAAATCATTTCATAATCTGGTAAGAAAAAGTATATTTTGTATGCAAGTCTGAAAGTTTTAGAGGAGAAAAAGAGGCATATTATAAAACATACCTTTAGGTGACAAGGAGGTTTTAGATAAATTTAAATGCTTCAGTCCCTTTGGAAGTTTGGCGAACTGGATGCTCAAAGATGACACACCTGTTGGGGGAGCAAAGACAAAATGGATGTTTTCAAGGTGAGCTCTGTGACCTCAGGTTTTCCCAGCAAATCTCAGCACAGGCAAACTGCACCAGTGACACCTGAGGAGGAACTGCTCTCACTGTGCAGGTGGGCTCTGTCATTTTATGAACCTCTTACTGATGTAATCAAGATCCCTGCTTTGTTAACCACTGAACAGATAGGAAACTTTGTTTTTAACCATCAGTAATCTTCCTTAATTAGTTTAAAAACTTTATAATACACACATACTTTTGGGAAGGAGTCAAAGCGAAGCCATTACACACACCAAGCAGTCAGCACTTGGAAAACCTGGAAGCTTTATGTCTCAGAAAAAAAAACTAGATTAAAAAAATCTAAGCATGAACTAAAACCCAACAAATGCTGTTTCACACAAAACTTCAAAGTATTTTTATTTTCTTTTAAAAGGAAGGGCTGTCAAGGCAGGAAAGGCCCCCACATTAGCTAACATCACCCTCTTTTTCTGAAGCAAACCCTAAGAACCTGAAACCTTTACCAAGTCATAACGACCACTTAATTCCCTTACAGCAGCCTGCAGGCTACCAGCCAGGACACAGGCTTGGAAATGCCACAACTGCTTGCAATCCTAAACAGTAAAAACCTATTAAGATGCTGAGACTGGACTACCTCAGCACAAATTCAACAAAAGAAGAAAACCATAAGAAGGCACTTTTCATTAAAGCCTTCACACAGTGTGTCCAAGTTCCCCACTCCACAAATTTAATGCTCCATTTTAAGCAAAAGATTGAAATTTGATTAAGAGGGCAACTCCTAAATAACAATGCAACTAAGCTGTGAAATATTTATTAGAGGAATAAATCAACATAGAAACTCCAGGCTTAACCTGAGGTGTGAAATACAGTTGTCTACAGCAATTCATTTGGAGAGAAAAGGGCACAGAGTAAGAGGGTAGAACCTTTTACTTGATTGAAAACATAGTAAATTAAAAAGCTGATACCCTTTCCACATACAGTGACATGAAACAGTCTGTGAAACTGCAGGTCACATACCTATGTTTACTCTGTTTTTATTCTGGATTACCTATCACTGATAATGAAGGAGCCAGCTGCCTTGCAGATACTGTGGTAGGGCTTTTTTAAAATGCTCTCTGTAAAAGCATTGAGTGCAACACCCATGCAGCTCAAAACAATACACGCTTTTTTATTTATATTGCTAAAGCATTAGACCCATGAGACCTTGGAATTATTTGCTGTAAAGCACAATGGTAACCAGATATCTTCCCCAGTTTTCAGCAAGAATTAATCAAATCATATTAACAACATTTTCTTCCATAGCTCTATAAGGACAATCACTATCACTGAGGATACAACAAATGTAATTTTTGCTGTTAAGCATTTTTACTAAGACATGCAGCAAATAGTTTTACTCTCCATCTTTGTATTTAGCTAACAATCTGCAGGCTAATTATTGTTCTAGCCAAGCTGAACAATTTTCACATCTTATTAGCATGAGGGTTAAGTTATATTTATAAGATACAGGAATCAGGAGCAGAAAAGTAAAACTGCTCCTGGTTACTCTGGCCCTTGAACACCCTTTAAGTCACCCATTTTTGCTAATGGCATAACAGAGATGAGAGTTCACATGGCAGAAATGGAGATAGATGCATCCAGGCACACAGTTTGGAATTTGAATACTCCTAGGCTTCAGTATGTTTGTTTTGCATCATTTTTAACAAAATATGAGATTAAATTCTGATCCTAGTAGAGCCAAAAGCAAAACTGCCATCACTTCAGCGTGGCTAGATTTTTACAGACAAGATTGATAACAAACTTTCCAGGTGTTAGTCTCACAAGTACTGACAGTACCATAAAGGACAGCCAAACACAAATTAAGAGACTGGTCTCAGTCAAAAAAAAAAAAAAATCACTGCATATAAACACTGCACTGTATTTGAACTGAAGACACGTCCTGTGCTTTAGGTAAACTAAACCCACTTCCCATGCTGTTGGGATATAGACATTTTCATTAATATGCAATAATATCATGCCTTCAGTTATTGGTACTCAGCACTATATATTAGCTTAGTGCATGATTGTGTTCATACACAGTATGTTCTTCTCCAGAAAAACAACTCTGTGATTTCCCTTATAACTGCAAAATAATCTAGTTCCAGTTCCTGCAGGTGATTTTTCAAAAGGTATTTTCCAAAATCCATATGTTTATACAAATCTCCACTTTAACTTGTGAAATCCTTCCTACCACTCCAGTTTACCAAATTTTCTTGAACTGAAAAGTTGCAATATCTGCACATTACAATTATAATTAATTTCTAAGTACTCTACAACCTAGCTCATTCTAATGAAAAGGTCAAATCTTAATTGCATATTTGATAGGAAAGGCTGAGATAATGAAAATACCCTATTAATTTCTCCAAGTTGTAGTTTCTGCATTCCATTTTTGTCTTACATGTGGATACTGTGGAACGGCTTGAATCTATAGATTTGTTGCAAAGAAAGCACCCCCAGGGATATGTTTAAAAATAAAAAAAAGATCCCCTGCACTGTAGAGTACCCGATGTTTGGTCAATTGTTTTGCTTCCAGGATAAAAATTAGTTCCTTAGGGGAAGAAAAAAAAAACCTTTCAAATAACACAACCTAAATACACTCCTTCAAAAAATGTAGCAGCCTTTCTTCCAGCTTACAACAGAAATTTCTGTAAAATGCAGTAGGCCTACGGCACATTGTAACAATAACCTTTTTCAGCGAAGCACTGGCTTTCATGTGATGAGAATTCTTAACGAGGACGAGTAATAATCAGCAGGAAAGAGGTAATCAGAAGAGTTAAAGCAATTCATGTGAACAATTTCAAATAAAAACTACTCAGAACAGGTTAAAAACAAAATCATTATCATACTTGCTTCTAGTCAAAAGAAAAGTGATACAGATGTAGAAATGCAAAAACCCCCTTCCCAGCTATTTTTCTCCTCACTGAACCAGCAAAAAAGAAGAGACACCTACAAAATTCTGTGTTAAGAAACATTCTGAGTCCATCAGGTTGTAATCAGAATGAACAGCTTTTCTATTTTGAATCATGACAGCAAAGAGAATAGAAAACTTCCCCCAAACAAACCAAATAAAACAAGAAAAGGTTCACTGTGCGAAATTCATATTTTTCTTCTGGCCCAACAGGAGCACAAGATAGTCTGATCCCAGAACACTGTGTGCCTGGAATGCATTAAGTGAAGCAAATGGAAATCTCACATGGGCAGCGCTGAAGGGTCAACTCCAGACTGAAAGAATGTAACCTTATTTTAAAAATAAATGCCTCTTGGGTGAAAAAAGAGTAGACAAGGGAGAGGAATGACTTGATATGTACCGAAATCATGCCTAGGGGTGCCTAGTCTGAGAAAAGCTGAGCTGTTCAGCTTGATTTTCCTTCTTGTGGAGTCAACAGCACTTTGCTCCACTGGAATGCCTGTTATGCCAGTATTATTGAACATCACCAAGACCTCACAACAGGGCAGGCCACCACAGAGCTGAGAAAAAGAGGTAATTTTCATACTGAAATATGGCATTACAGCTGAAATAAAAACACAAAACCATCAGAAAAATGCAATCCAAGAAACAAAGCTGCCTTGTGATTCATCTTTCAACTGATTACACAGCTTTTAAAAATGCACACCTCTTAAAAACTAGAGGGTTTTTTTTTTTACTGTCTAGTCCTAAACAATCAGTGTGTTCTATCTTCCTTTAAAATCCTGGGTTGGTTTAAGACATTTAAATATTTCTCGACACACCAATGGATATGCATAAGTCAAAAAGAATGGCAATTCTCAGTCATTTGTGAACAACAGAAATTTACAGTAGCATTATGCACACAATTCTTCAGGCAAAGCTGAATAGAGCAGCAATAATCTTCCTATTATGTTTATAGAAAGGGAAAAATGCAAATGTTACAGTACCTCTGTCTTCAAGTGGATTGCTAGCAAGGTTGATCGTATGGAGTCCTGAGTTGGGATTATGGGCTAGGGCACTGGCTAGTTTCTGTGCAAAATCCCTGCAACAGAAAAAGAGAGGGAGAAGGAATCCTGTTATCCCCTCTGCCAACAGCACATTCAAAGGCTTAAAAGCATCAAGGGATTACTAGACACAAGTGGCCTCTGCCAGTGCAGAGCACTAACTGATTCCTCATGGTTCTAAACAATGCTTATCTGGCTGCTTTGCTATCTTTCACAGGGAGTTACTTCATTATTTATTCATTCTGTGACCTGAGAGACTGAAGAGTATACAGTCAACGCCTAAAATGCTTTTGACAGAGATCTGAAGGTATAAAATAGGAGTTACAAAGAATAACTCAAAACTTGACCACATCTTCCATCTCTCTCCACAACACAGGATTTGGAAATATACATCAACTTGCACACCACCACCTCTTTAACTCACAAGCCATGCTGCTCACTTGCAGCATTTCTGCCAATAGTCACTCACACAGGTGGGCTTTGCAGCATATCCAGAAGTATTTCTAACCCTATAAAACAGCAGGAATAACTCTCTCAAAGAACAGCAGCACACTGAAGAGCTGGTCTTTTGCTTCTTTTTACAGTGAGAACCATCAAAGGGCATAACTGGTTGATCACAGTCCCAGCAATGGATCCAAAATAGATGCAGAGTATCAGTTCTGTAACACTGACAACAGCCAGGCCAGGCAGCACAGAGAGCTTTGAAGCAACCTTAACCAACTATGGTAGGCAGATGTAGTAGCATGACCTCTGTTCCAAAGCCCCTTGAGAGGCAAGGGAGCACTGCCCTGCCTGCAAGTGCTCTGCTGCAGCCTGACTGCCACCACCCACAGCACAAAGCTGAAAGCTAGCTTGGGTTTTGCTGCACACCACACTGTCACACTCTGGTGGAGACACATCCTTGCATGAAGTCAGAAGGCTGGTGTCTTATCAACTCTAAGACAAATCCTCAAACCTGTTCTCGTACCAACTGAGAAGTTCTGATGTGATAAAAGGGACAGACCTACTGTGGGCTTTTGATAAAGTGAGGCTGTAACTTCAGTGTTCTTACTTCACCTAAGTTAGACACCAAGATAAGCAAAATTATGTCTTTAATTTCCTTCATTCTCTCTCTGCCTTGAAGTACATTTTTTCTCCTCCTGTAGGCCAGTGGTGGAGAGCTACCAAAACACTAATTAACACTGCCCTCTTTCCTTGGAACAGATCCTGCCTACCATCAAACTGTGCTGAGAACCACAGTGGGGGCAACATCCTCTTCTAGTATTTGGAAAAGAAAGGAGGCTGAACAACAATAGCCCCAATAGCTTTTCGTTATCTGATGTTGCAAAGTTTACTGTAATACAGAGATACTCCAGGGAAGTTTTGTTTCCCTTTGAAACCCTATGTCCTTCTGGGGCTAGAGCTGGTTCCAGCACTGCAGATGCATGATGAAGGGCTGCCTTGAGGAAAAACATATTCTCTTCCTAAAATAAAAGCAGCATGTGAATACAAACATTCAACAAAAAGAACTTCTGGACTTGAAAGTTTGCCACCTGACAGGCCCCAGGGTCTCCTGCTTTGCTACCAGCTGCTGCTGCAGAAAACTACGGATCTCCTGTAGGTCTTCAGTGACATTTGCCAATACTCTGGAAATCCTCCAGCATTTCAAAGGGTGCTAGATGCCTGCCTTAGGCACCAAGCTCCTTATGTCCAGCCAAGAAAAATGAGGTTTTGAATTAAAAAGCAACAAACCCTTTCCTCTTGAGGAGTTTCCTCCTCTTCCTTTATCCCTAACAAATTCTTGTCATTACAATACTTTACCTGTACCTCCAGGCTTGTTTACAAACTCTGCTCCAGCTTTTGCCAACAATACAGGTAGGATTACCAGAACATTTTGGACAACTAGAGTGTGTGTGTGAACTACTTAGCAAAGGCACAGCAAACCAACTTCCACCAGAAAGCACTGGATTATCTATACTGGGCTCACAGGGCTCCAAAGGCCAGCAACAGGCACTTCTGTTGTTCCCCATGTGGCAGCTGACCACTCCCTGTGGAACAGGGCTGCACAGGACAGTGGGAAAGGAGGCAGGGACATTCTGCCTGCCAGTGTTCAGAGAGCATGGAAGTGAAACAAATAAATCACTTGCACCAGCTCCTGCAAACAGGCCTTTGCAGACTGGGAAGTCTGTCTTGCAGTTCCATGGAAATCACAGAACATCCTGAGTTGGAAGGGACTCCCAAGGATCAAGTCCAACTCCTGGCACTGTGCAGGACACCCCAACAACCCCACCAGGGGCCTTAAATTGTTGTCCAAATGCTTCTTGAGCTCTGGCAGGGTTGGGGCCATCACCAGTGTCCTGGGGAGCCTGTTTCAGCACCCAATCACACTCTGGAAGAAGAACCTTTTCCCTAATATCCAAGTTCTTGCCATTTAGCATCTCCCAACAGTGCAGGCCAAAGGCAGCTCCCACCATACACAGCCTGTCCCTGTCAGGCCAAGCTTTAAAGCCTGGTAGACATCAAAGCCCAGCCTAATCAATAGGCTCAGAAATCAGTATTTTGGTTATCACACATTGTCCCATTCCTCTAAAATACCTCAGGGATTAACCCTCTTTTACAGCTCATTTTGATGGGCCAGCCTGAATTACTCTGCTCTCCCTGAAATCTGGACATCACCTATGTTAATTAAAACACTAACCAAAACATTAGTGATTGCTGTATGCATTGAAGCCTTCCAATGTTATCTAAACTGCATCCTTTATGTGTAGTTAAAGCAATAGCAATGGGGATAAAATTTCCAAGAGCATCTAAACTGGAAAGCACAAATCTTATCAGACAGGGGCTTTCATTTGACATCCTGTTCTTCCCAACAGGAAGTTCACACTTCCCTAGTTCTGAGTCCTTATTACTGCTACTGCACAATAGTTTGCTGTTTCATCATTTGGGAGGATGACAAGTGTTTATGAGGCTGTGGCCCATAAACAAACCAAATCACAGAAATGAGTGGCTGAAGATAGAAAAGAACAGAATCATCTTAAACTGACTCTGCTGCAGGAAGAAACATGTTCTTGTAGCTGCTCAGGTTATTTCTTACAGCTTTACTCTTGGTAGCTCTTGCTTAACCCTGGCTTGGCATTCTATCACAGCTCATAAAAAATGACTGGTCTGTAAGCCATGGGAAGGAAGACAGCCAGCAGCAACAGGATCTCCCAGCAAACAGATATGAAAAATGGCAAAACTGACAAATGCATCCTTGGCAAAAACAGACAGTGTTGATCACAACAGATACACACCAAGGCACAATGCCAAACACTTTGCATGTAGATGGAGACATGAAAACCAAAGCCAGGTTGATTATCTGTCAGGTCCTGTTAAAACTGAAAGCAGTTAATCCAACTGTGATAAATTAAGGGAAGCAATGTGCAAAGGTACTCAACATATCCTTTAATATTAATGATTATCACTAGATTTCATGGCACATACTGGAAGAAAAACGAGATTAAAACCAGGAGCTTATGTTTGAATGACAGCTATTAAAGGAAGTGTACTACTGATCAAGAAGTTCCCATATTATTCCAAACATTACCAAAATTCCTTGTGTCATGTAGGCAATTTTCTTTTAAAGGCATTTCAATGCAAAGTGCACTTTAAAAAGGAGACAAAGAGGCCAACAATGGAAGAGGAGACAACATAAGGCACACCAAGTATCTCCCCTGTGCTTGTTTCCCTTTATTTGTAATTCTGCATAGTGTTCTGCTTCTCCCACCATTTACACTATTTTTTTAATAAAAAAAAAATCATTAGCTCTAGAGTTTCTCTTGTCTACACTGTCTTGGACATTACCCTAACACTAAAATAAGCACTATGAGTATAACCTAGCACAGCTGCAAGTAACTTGAACTCTGCTTCTGTTTCCTGTGAAGGGGGGGGAAAAAGCAAGTGCCTAGTAACTACAATTTACTGTATTTAAAACATATGCAAGGATTTAATTGTACAGTTTATTTCTGTGTATCTTCCTTCTACGTCCATGGCAAGCCATTAAACTTACTGATCTGCTTTCTTCAAAAGAGTTGTTAATGTAGAAGTCCTGTTATCTTTGAGCAGAGAGCAATCTATATTAAGATAACATCAGCTCATTTGGAAATGAAATAACATGTTATGCAAGATGGCACGGTATGTTTTTTTTTTTAACGAAATCTAAACCACTGTTTTTTAAATTATAAAAAGGTGTTGATACTTCCATTGGACCCATATTTGTGAGAGGGACAATATGAGCCAGTTTAAGGTTAATGCTCTCTTTCAATCACTTTGCTCCACTTAGCCCAACTCTCCGGGCAGAATCTTCGAAACCACCAGTTTAAAGGGATTTCCTGGACGTACAGACCCTCTGGAAAACCTGATAAAGAGCTTGTGACTAGAGGCTCCTCAGAACTAGACACTGAGCACAGCTCTTTTGCTGCTGATTCTGGCTAACATGCACCACACATCCCTTTCAGTGGGAGTAAGGAGCATCTAAAGCGACACGCTGGAGGAATTACTTACGTTCTAAGCCCGGCATTCTCTAACACCAGCTCTTCCAACCGACTGGACCTACTCACCACCCGCAGTATCTGCTCACAGAGATCAGTGGACTGCCACAGAAAAGACAGAACAGCGTTAAAGAACACAAACACAGACAGTTATTGAGTTAAGCTGTACATCGTAATGGGGTCCAGGCCACAACCATCTTCTTGTTATACATAAATAGGAAGTAAAAATACCAGAAACATTCAGGAGAGTGAACAGAAGACTTCTGGAAAAGACTCAGAGAAGCAGGAGGCAGACTAAAAGCAAGTAACTAATGAACCAGACCACCTAACCAAAAGGGGCAGAATTTTTCTGACAGTGAAAACAACCTAAATCATGTGGTTCTGAAAAACACTCTCACTTAATTTTAAAAGAAATCTTATTCATATGCATGCTACTCCTGCAGAAAAAAGTGGTAACTAGTGCAAAGGAGAATAAAGCCTGACCAGGAATGACAACTAAACACAAAGAAAGCTGTTAGAAGGCAAACAAACAAAAAAAAAAAGTCCCAAAAAACCTCAGGAGCAAAAGTACCCTAGCTAGAGAGGTCCTCCAAAGATTCCCAAGGACTAGTTGTTAAGGGCCAGTATATTTCAGTATGAATTCTTCCAGCCTATGAAGAAACAAATCCCATCTCATCTTCTTACTGCTGTTGAATTCTAGAATTCGCATGTATATTTGCAAGTGCCATGAACAAAACATGACAACAAAAGAGTTTGTTTGCTCTGCTCATTCAAATAGAAAGAAAAAACTGTAATCATTCAAAAGCCATGCAATGAACTCTGTACCTCATCACCTTTTATTATAAACTTTTATTTTGCTTCTGGATTTGACTTTTCTTTTTTCCCCTACAGCTCACACTAACCAGCGTTCATGTGATATCCAAAGCTGAATTTCAGTCATGATCATGAAGAGCAGAAACTATTCTGTCACCTGCCTTTAAAGACAACAATGTGACATTCATACCCGGGAGATCTTTGTCTCTAATGACCACAAACATTTTCTAGTCTGTGTATTTCTCAGGGTTTGGGTTTTTTTTACTTTCAAGCTAACTGAATGTCAAAAAAAAACTGCCCTAAACAAAATAAATCTGCTCCACCACAAATGTAAAACCTTATTAATCCTTTACATAGTAAAAGTTGACAATTTTTGGTGAAGACCATCAACTCAGCCATCTTTCCAGTTTTTTTTTTACCATCCATGTTTTAATAATGCAGAATACTATCACCATCTTTTCACAGCACTGTGACTGCAAGTGGAAAGTTTTGTGCCTGTACTATAAAACCACCGTGGGTACTGTGTATCAAACACAATGTCAGACTTGGACTCGTGAAACACAAGGCACTCGATGGCCTCCGGATATGTCTGACCTCACAATGACCCTTGGCACTGCTCTTATGGCATGGATTTACTGTCCAACCATCCACATTTCCCTCATTTTTGCCTTTAAAATTGAATGTGTGGAAGGCAAGAGGTTGGGTTTTTTTAAGTAACCAATGCATTTTCTAGACTGACTAAGTTTATTTGTTTTCTACAAGAAAGCTACTAAGAAAAAACCCCAAAATATTCACATAAATATATCTAAGATAGATAATAGGGCCAGGTTTTGTTCTAAGCAAACTACACCAGCCAGTCTTCTAACTAAGCAAACTATCTCATTTCACAGAAGCAGAACCTGATTAATTGCATTGTATCTTTTAACAATGTTGATTTTAACAGCAAACTACAACAGCACTAAAAATACCACCACTTTCATTCCATGCATAACTTTGAGAGAGATCTCCCAGCAGGAAAGAAGTTTTTTGCCTACTCTTTTGCCAAGAATCACATAAGTTCCTACTGAATTTTCATTGGAAATGATAGCTTAAGAATATAATGAGAGCTTTACAGATCAATAAAATGGCATCAATTTAAACAAGAGGAAATGTAATATTAATTTTTAAAGGCAAAAGCTTCTGGAGGCAAGCATGAAAGCAGTTTCTCAAGCAAACCACTAACTTCACCTGTGACTATAAACTTTAGGAGAAATAGCATATTTTGATATATTTAAATTGTCACTGAATTACTGCTTTTCTTGGCCCTTTTTTCAGTAGTCCAACTTATTTAGACATGCCCTGTTTTTGTTTTTAGCACTGAACACTGATATGGAAAAATACCAGTGCCACACATCAGTGTTTTAGAAAACTGGGAGAGAAAATCATCAAGTTGCAATGAAAATTACACAGAAAAAAAAAAGTGCTTTATGCAAGAAAAAATCCCCAGAATCCTGGGATTTTCTTTTCACCTCCAAAAAGCAACTAAAATTTCTGGCTGCTTTGAAGTTACTTTCCAATCAGTCACATAATATTGTTTGGGGAAGTCAGCAATGCCTAATGAAGTTTTATGGGCTTCTACTATCAACCAACAAAGTTTTCAAACTATATTATTTGAAATTTTGAGAAGACCTCACTCTCAGCAGTGTTTTTATAGTGCTAATTGACTATGCAACAGTTTATACTTTCCTGATACGATTCCAGGAAAAAAAATACTTGGCAATAGATTGCCCAGTTGTACTTGCCAAAAAATATTTCACTTTAAACAATGTAACAGCATCCTTTAAAACACAGCACAGCCTGGTAGAAGCAGATATATTGTTTCAATTTATTACTTACTAATTTCAGATCCTTGGAGGACAGCTTTGTAAACCACTGATTATACTCCAGAGCAGCAACTATAGGTATTAAGTCTCTAGAAAAAGAAAAACACTTTTACACACATTTCATATAACTGTCATTTGAAACAATCTCCTAAGTGTTCTTCCATGTCTCATTCCCCATAGCTTTGCAATGCTAATGGCCTACCATCCCCATTATAGAAAGCCCTTCATTCTAAAAAACAGCAGCTGCATGTCTTCCTCTTATTTTAACAAAAATTTCTGACTGGACAACTGGCATCCATTCTAGTATGAATTTTAAAATCAGGAATTTGTCTGGGCTGCCATTCCTACTTTTAGCATAACTTTTTCTTCAGCCTGTGACATGTTTAAGCTTCTTAATCACTTCTAATTATAATTTAGCATGACGCTAAAAAGCTTTTTGGCAGTCTGATGATTTAATATAATTCCATGACTGAATGCTTCTAGAGAACACCTCCTTGTCTCATCTATATAGTTAAATTCCCCCAGGAAACAGGAGACCTGCAACAGGATAATGCGACATTCAGCACAAACCCCCCTTAATTGTGAAAGGGATTTCACAAATGAAATTCTAAATTATTCCCATTTTCTTTATTCCAAGCCTCTTAATGTGATCTGCTCCTCCTGTGTTAAGTTTCTCCAGTAGCAGACGTTGATAAATGTCACGTCTGTACACTACCCCCCAGCAGATTCATTCATCAAGCACTATCACACCATTTAGCAGTGCTGCACTCGGATCAGTTTGGTGCTGCATATTAAATACTTACATACACCTACACAGAGGCTTAACAGCTCCTTAGAAAGCCCTTGTCTTTAAAATGAAATAAAGAGCTGCAACATACACAAACTAACTTATCAAACCAGCAAGCCAGTGCTATTCAACCATTCAAGCCCGTTTTTCTAGGGAGAATTTTTAAAGTATTGGCTTTTATAAGCTAGTCCAACCCCCCTCCCCAACCCTTCATTCAGGACATATGCAGGTAGGCAAAGGTCTGCACTTAACATGCAGCACCCTTCTCCCATTTTCTTTTTATTCTTCCCTTCCTCCAGTTTTCCTCTGCAAACACACAGACACTTCGGGGTGGTTGCTAAACACACAGGAAAGCCAGGAGACAAGGCGCCGTCACATGGACAAGCATTCCGTAGGCTATGTTGGGAACTGCAGCTGCTACATTTGGAACTACGAGCATCACTAAGGTAACAGATCGAAGGTGCAGCATTTTGCAGCAAAAAGGCTGAGCCCACCAACTGAGAAGCTCATGCAAATAGACCATTTTCACACTCCTGCAAAGGAACTAGTGTGGGGTGCTCTTTAAGGATTTAAGCCATCTTCCCATCTCGTTCACAGCACACAGCACGTTGGGCGGTGAATTCGTTTCCACAGGCACGGCAGAGAGTTAGCAGCTTCGTGGAGTGTATAGATTTATTTCTGTCCACCACATTGTTGTTGTTCCTACACACACACTTCATCTCCATGTAAAGCAATAACTAACTGCAGAAACGTTAGGTGAGAAAAAATAACAACCCAGAGGTACTTCCCCCTTAGGCTGGGCAGGCAGAAATCTTTCCATGGAGTATGGAATGCCCACAGACAGAGAAGTTTGTTTCTCCTCTGTGGTTCCCTGGCAAGATCAGCAAGGTGGTAATGAATTTGCAGCTTTGATGCCTCTCTTGCCACTGCCTTTGCCTTGGAAGTGGAATGAATATAAGAGCAATTTTTCATGTGAAATTTTGGTTTGCTCATGCAGCAGTAACCAGGCAGCACAGCTGGGCACACATTGGACAGGCTGACACTGGTGGAGCAGAGCTGGTCACGCTGTGGACCACCACCTCCAAAAGCAGCAGAAGGTACCACAAGTGTTTGTAGGTCACCCATCAGCAGCAGCCCAGTTCCTTCAAAGGAACAGAGGAACAATGATTGGGGATCACCAACTGCAAGTGTTCACACTGCCAGGGAGCTGGTAAGGCAGCTTGGAGGGCTGGCAAGAGCTCAGGAACTTCTGGGCAGGAGAGTGGCTGCAGACAGAACTTGCCTGAGGCTCTGCCTTTCTCCTCTTTCCTTCTCTAGCTCGGGAGAGAAACAGCTGAAGGACAAGGGGTGCTCAGTCTCAGTGGCAGAGCTATGACACTTTCAATAAATATTTAAAGATGAGAACTTGCAAATCAGATGGGCTGATTTGTTTTAAAATATTCCTGTCCGGCTGCAACAATGTTTCTTGAACAGTTCAATCTTCCCCAGTACCCAAGGCCGGTCTGTTCAAACCCCAGTCACGCAGGGATCCTGCCTGGGACCTTCACAAACACCAACTGCTCCTCTCCACACACGCCATTCCCCCTACTCCCAGCATTCCTGCAGACAGTGCAGTCCCTGCCTGTTCTGCAAACACCTGTACCTACTATCCACAAACTTTGCTTTATCAGATTCTACCATCTGATTTTAAGGGAAGACCTTTTTTTTTTTTTTTTTTTTTTTTTTTTTTTTTTTTTTTTTTTTTTTTTTTTTTTTTTTTTTTTCCCATTTTTGTTCCAATTTTTGAAGGCTCTTCTGACCAGTGGGTCACAAAGGGTCCCCTTCAGGAATTTACCCCTATTCCTTCTCTTGCTTTAAGCTCATTTAACCCTAATATTCTTGTTATCTAGTTTTTCTTTTCAAAATTATATATTGCTTTATTCATTTTATTCTATTGCAGTCTAGATGTGGTTTTAACAATAACCTGAATTCTCTTCCAATATAGTATGAAAGAAAGCTAAGAACAAGTTACAAAAGCAGGGCCTTCTCATAAGTTTCCCTCACTGAGTTACACTGAGATGTTTACATTGATTAAAATTACCATCCAGAATAAAGTAGTATTTATAAAAGATAAATTTGTACTATCTTAAAATTAAAAAAAAGATTCTGTACTTCTGGAATGCAGGCAATCTCTCCAAGCCTCAACAAGATTCCAGCTTATCTAATGCCTTCACATTTTTTCAAAATCCCTGTCCCCCTGTGTATTTCAGATGGCAAGAAATCTCAACAGCACAATGAAAAAAATCTAAACAATTACACTTTTCTTAAAATTTTTTGAATGTCCAAATAAGTTCAAACACATGATACACAGATGAAGGTCATGCAACCATATCAAATAAGCCCTTTTTCACTTTCCACTTTGAGTCTTTTGTTTTTAATAAATATATGATTCACAACACAACATAACTTCACATAAAACCTTGAAAGTCATGTTGCCATGCAGCAAGCCATGCTGTGATGCTCTGGGAACTTAAATTCATCTATAATACATGCCATCTTATGTTGACCTTTAACAGAAATGTTTTACTTGGAAAAACAGAAAATTGTTTATTTTTGCAATGCATAGCCCCTGTATTTAGAGAACTGAGGCACCTGTCCTACCTTGCTTCAGAGCTACTACACAACATAAACTATATAGGTTCAGCAATCTCAAAAATTAGGTGAATGAGATATACAACAGTCTCTCAAAATCCAAAGTATAATGGCATACTGTGAATTTACAGCAGTTCCACTGTCCTAAATATATTGGAAAATGCTTACAAACATTCTTGAATTGACTGGGATTGCAATTCTTAATTTGTATTTTTAGTGAATTACAAGGGTTTGGCTTTCTTAAAATTTTAATCTTCTTGAAATTTCAATCCAAAATGTTCTTCAGTTCAGTCCTCAACATGTAGATGTTCTCATCACAGGATGGATTCCACAGCATGTAAATGGCTCCAAAATAGATTTGAATCTTTGGACTTGGACAATCTTGAAGCACTTAAAAAAGACTTTGTTTAACAGCACAAATACATTTCTTCAGCAATTTTGTAAGGTACATTTTAATGAAAAGATTTTCTAAAACAACAAACCCATTATTTCATTTTCTGGAAGCCAATTTCATTTGTACCCACTGAGATATTCTAAATATTTAAAACAATTATATCTACTCTTTCCTAATAAATTGTTCGAATATTTAATATCTATTGAGGCTGGGTATCTGTAGGTCACTTTCTCAAGAATGTCCCACAGTCTTCTCATCACTTCATCTTGCAATAAATGTTTAAAGCATTGTTAAGTTTCTTGCCCCAAATTTGCTGGTGCTTAAAAGCATTCCCCCCTTATCCTCTTTCAGCAAGGCTTAACCAAGGAAAGAGTCTTTGGCTGCATCTGCCACACACTAGTTGCAGCCCTGTAGTCTTGAGTTAGCTCTGAATTGGCCAACACAGATACTGCTTGGTAACTTTGCCAAGGGATTCACTGCAGACTGTGAAAATGTGTCACAGAAAATGAGCTAAATCTTTGAATGAGGCATTCTGCAAGTTCACACACCAGATAGCTTAAACCTGCAAAGAATACTGTGGCAAAATACTCTTACTTACCTACCTCCAGGTCCAGCCTTTCTGTTATGATATTCTAACACTGTATCTGTGATAGATTCTTAATTCTTTTACTGGCTTCTCCCAAAGAAACAAATGCTTTCTCAGTCTTATTTACACTTTCTTAAATTTGCAGTTTCCTTTGTATAATGATGAATTTTAGTTAAGCTTCCCTCCCATTTTCTCCTACTCGTAATATCTCCAGATTCAACTTTTTCAGAATCCGATTTTCTCAGCCAGCTAAATTCAATAAACTAAATACAACACTTAGCTAGGCTTCAGCATCTCACAGCAAAATTACCCTCAATTAGTTCCTTTCTGGAAGTACATATTTTTGATAGCATCTATTATAAGTGAAGAGACAACTGGCTGGAATTCAGTTGAACAACTTAAACCTTCTACTGACTTGCTGACAAAAATTAATTCCCTTTACTGTGTACACCATGAGAAAAAGATCCTGCAGAAGTAAAGACTTCATAATTTCCTTTTTCGCTTTGCCCACCAGATGTAGCTGCATGTTTTATCTGCTGAATTTGAGCTCTTATATCTGCCATCACAGGAAAAGTATCTATCTGCTAACGGTTTGGATTGGTTCCAATAAGAAAATATATTTATCTTCTCAGGCTCCTGAATGAAGTGAGGTTTCCATGGGGCTTTTGTGCAAAAACAGCAGCTTCGTGCTGAAAACTAAAAATGCTACAGATGGTAATTTCACAGTAACAGCTATGGGACAGCTATCCCACTTCATCAATATTAGCATGATTACTGCACATGGTTTACCTGTGGTCAAGGTGGCTGAAGTCCTGCAAATTCAACTCTCTGGTATCTTGTGTCAGATAAATCGTATCAACGTCCTGTTAAAAGCACATAACCAAATACATCTTTATAGAACTGTAGTGGGGTTTTTTTGTCAAGCACTATGGATTTACCTGTTCTTACATCATTAGTACAGGCAGCTGAAAAGAACTTCAGAACAAGACAAGCACTTACCCACTGCACTTCCTCTCTGTAGGGAAATCCAAGCCAGTCACAAACACAAGCATACATCTGCGAAAAGCCTCCTACAAACAACCCGAGAGACTATTTAACACAGTAGTCACGCAAGGAAACAAATGTACATCTAAAGGAACACTTTAAGTATTAAAGATCCAGTTTTTCAAAACTCAGTCTCTTTTTTTTTTCTCAGAAGACTGTGCATTGTGCTTATGAAAGGAACTGAGACTATCCTATCTTCACGTGGTAAGCTGCAAGAAAGCTTAATATAGTGCCTTCACCTACCAATCAGAAGTCTGTCTCATACTAATTACACCTTAAAACTAATTACACCTTTACAAGCTTCTGCCAGAAATAGAATTAAACTTCCTGACACTGCAATTCCAGCCCTTTTATATTTGAGCATTTAAATTCATTCTCACCACAAGGTCCAAGTTCTGCCACTGTCTGACTGTCCCACAGGGCCTGGAGATTAGCCAGTCTTTCTGAAGGCTCCATGGTTACTTTTTTCATAATCCTCCTAGACAGAAAAGAGGGCAAAACATCACTCATGGCTTTGAAAGTATTTTTAAACATATAAACTTTTTTCTATTTTAAGAGCATTTTTAAATGAGTGTATAGGAAGAATTACCATTTTTAATACAAACCACTTTCCTACCTAAAAGGCACACACACCATTATGCAGCACAGCAGGAGTAACATTTATTCATTCTTTCTTTCTTTCTTTCTGTCTTTCTTTTGATTAACCCTGTGACTACTGGAGCAACTAAATCCTTTCGTGTGCAGGATCACCCCATCTAAGGAGACTTGTGGCCCTCATCTGACACCAGGATCCCAAAATAGGGAAGAGACATGGTATTAATGGTTAACCTGAAACCACTACTGTATATACACTGCTTTTATGCAGGAATAGCACCATGGTGCAAAGAGCTGAGCAGTTCCATGTGGCCTCTAGGCTGTACTCTTGATATCCATCTCCAATCTTTGTAATTTGGTAGTAGTTTCCTTCACTAGACAGACAAGAAACACAATACCTTCCTATCTTTTAAGAAATAAAATTATCTGTTTTTCTGAATGACAAGACTGCCTCATAAACTACAGAATTTATGAGGGGTCTAAGGGGGTGGGAGGTGGAGCAGAAGAGAATTAATAAGCAATAACAACTGGAGAAACCTCTTCCCCCCTTTGTTGCCTGATCTGGTCCTCTATCATCCACACAACTCCAATGCCTTCATTTTGGAAAACTCTGCCATCTGAGAGGAGAGCAAGAAATTTTATTTCTTTTCTGGGAAGCAAGGACTCCATGCAGCTACCCAAACTGCTCCAGCAATGTTCTTAAGAAAACCCACAGAAAACATATAGAGAGTTCAAGGCCTTCATAAACAACCAGAGAAACAAACAGTCTCACAACCCTCTTCATTCTTTTTGTCTGCATGTCTCACACTCTTACTGAGGTTTTATGGCAACCCTGCTCACAAATATTCAGTTGTATTCATGTTCTTTGAAGGGAGAGCTCAATCTCTACTAAGACAGTTAACGATACTGCCCGAGAGGAAAACTGGAAGTAGGAAAAAAAAATGAAAACAAGAAAAAGAAACTGCGATCCAGAGTTTATGAACTTGATTTCCTACTCCACCTACAGGAAAGGTGACTAATAAAGACAAGCACCCAAAATAAAACATGTAAGTTTAGCCTAGCCATTCACATCTAGAGTCTGTTACTAAAGTTCACATATAAAAATCAACATGTCTTAGAAAACTCTTTTCCACAGCCTATTTTTTCTAATAATGCAATAAAACAGTAGCTGAAGAGAATACATAGAGCTGCATGACTTGGTAGAGAGTGATGAAGATGAGGCAAGGACTGAGAACAAGGAAAATAAAATGAAGAAAAACTACTGAGAATTGCTGCAAGATGACAGAATCCAGAGACACAGGTAAGAGAGAAAACCAAAGGCACAAGTAATGCAATGAAAAGAAAAGTCAGACAAGGAGACAAATAATTCAAGGAGTCAGTTAAACCATGGGAAGTATATGACAAGACTGCCAAGGGCTTAGTTTTGAAGAACAAGGCTCAGAATCACGTGCATTGTTTCACAAATACTGAAAGTAAATGCAACTTTTCCCTCCTCTCCCAACTCAGATTTTACTTCTGGTGGGGAAAAAACGAAACAGAACATGGAGCCAGTTACAACAAAAAAGACAGAACCTAAGCTGTACTTGAGGCTGGAGAGGCAACAAGGCAAAATAAAAACTGCATCCCCATTCAACCCAAAGGCTCTTATGACCCTACAGGATGACACAGTCTACCTATGCTCTACACCATGTCCTGGTTCTGCCATATACCTGGACAAAAGCTTAGTGCTTATGGAGATGATTCTTATATCCTCAGTGTATTTCTGAGATCAGGGTGGGGAAACTAGCAGACAAAAAGGGGTGGCTTGTCACTGCTTCCATACAATCTGTTCCCACTAGAGGTGCCCTAAAGCATACTTACACTGGTGAGAGTCCAGGGAATATCTTCCTGAGGCAGGTCCCGATGTGTGCCAGCACCTCGTTCACATCCTCTGAGGATGCCATCTTCATGGAGATGCTGCATTTCTCCGTTTCCATAATCAACTATAAATAAAAGTGCAAGAGCCTGAGAAGGGTATCATACAATTCATGTCGATGAATTAAACAGGAATGCATTTTGAATGCCAGCTGAATGCTCTTAGGAATCTGTTATTCTTTAAGACATGACACAGCAACACTCCAGGTAAAGTTTCTGAAAGTTGTCCTTGAATGTACAAAGACCCCCATATTCAAACTTTGCTTTTTCTAACAGTGCCCTGCTTCCCACGGGAATACAATTTTCAAAGGATCTTGACCTCAGCTGACACTTTGAAAACCAAGAACTTTTCACAGCATTGTCCTCTTTTGAAACATGTCCCAGAACACCAGGAGAAGCAAGCACAGCCTGACAGGAAACTATTGAATGAGCAGGGTGCCTGTTTCCTCCAGCAAAAAGTAAAAGTCTTTAATGGCTGTGATCCTCTGGAAAAGCTCTAATGCTTTGTTCTGTGCTGTTTAAGAAAATGCTGTGGTGCTGTGCTGTGCTGTCTGTCTGTGCAGATGAAGCAGTAACTCAGCCAGCATGACTGCCCCGCTGTCTGGGGGACATGTGCTTCAGAGAGGGGGATAAACAGAGCCTTTTGCAATGTGCCTCTCTTAGATATTGAGTGTTCAGAACCAAATCAGATTAGTGTATGAGTGACACATCAGGTCTGCTGCTGCTTTTGGCTGCATCACAGGAAGCAATGTAGTGTTTCTGCTGACTCCAGAGTGTGTAGTTAGCACAGCCCAAGCCATCACCTCTTTTAGATAAGAAGCTGTGCACGCACAGTGAGAAGGTAACATTAGGAACAAATAAGTGAAGACAGACAGTAGGAGAGGGGACTCTAAGCAGTATGATACAGGGGATTGTTCCCAGGGCTCTCCTGGTTCCCAATTTGTGCCTAGAGTCACCACCATGATAGTCCTAGAAGAGGCTGTATTACCCCTAAAGCACACTGAGAATATTCACACCTTTTACCATCAATTAGACTCCTTTCTGAGTCTGTTGCCAGCACTCCCTGATGATGAATGAGTGGGCAACTTACCACAGTTTTTCATCATCACCAATATCAGCACAACATTTCCTTATATTCCTCTGCCCATTTTTTCCACTTGTCTTACAGTAGGAAGCTCTTCATGGCTCTCTGCAAGATCCCTAGCATAAAACTACACCCTTCTGATATCACAGCTATAATATGCTGTTTGCAGGAAAACTGCAACAAAATAATTTGCTCCACGAAGAATAATCTAAGATTTGCTCTGCCTTCAGTTAGAGGACTCACATAATTAAAATACAAATGAATGTAAACATGAAAAACCTTAAGAAATATTTTAGGAAAAATGTATGCTCATTGAGGCTGCTGAAAATCTCCTGTAAATACTGCTACAACAGTAATTGTCTATGCCTCCAGAAATAATTAGCAATAGTTACCTGGCATTTTAGTACCTTAAATAAAAAAAAGCCACAAAAACTTAGAATTTAGTACATGTCTCCCCATTACAACACCCAGACCTTTTATTTTCCCTTCTTTAAGGAAAGCTTCAAAAGACAGGTTAAAAAGACAAGAAGTTAATACAATGAGAGCTTTTCAGAGTTCAAAGTATCTCAGGCACTCCTATTCCTTAAAAGCTCTTTAAAAGCCAAACACACATGAAACACATGAAGACTTTGATACAATTGAACTGTCAAACCTTGTCAACATGCTCATCTTATGAATTAAAAACACTCTAAAGGCATTCTTCTTTTCATCACCTTCCCTTTGACATTTACTTTTTTGGGCACGTAATCTGCTGTCAAATATATTTTGTGTTGTATACAGTAAAGGCATGAAGAATAGTTGAAAGCAAAGCATTCTTGCCTGCAATGTAAGCAGTGGCTTTTGGCTTCCCCTTAAAGGAAGAGGCTTCTGTATTCACCACAGAAGCCACTGCAGCTTGTGTGGTGATGTGGTGATGATTCCATGCCAGTCACCATTGCTTTACCAGCTCTGAGAAAAAGATCCACTTATGATACGAATGGAAACTTGTACCATACTGAACTAGAAAAAAAACCCTATCTATGTCTTATCATTATTCCAAGTGCGCAAACATTCCTAAAACTGACTCATTAAATTCTTATTGTTATTTTTAAGACTTTAGACCAGCAAGAATACAAATGCACAGTGTGCTCAGTGGAAGGGGACACCTGCATGTTACAGCCTTACCTCCTTGACTAGAAGAGATTTAGCAATGAGTAGACAAGTACCCATAATCTAGAATACACTCACCTGGCCTGGTTTACTGGATGTTACTCCCTGGATTTCCAAGTAGCTGAAAGTTAGTTCTAACTGTAGTTAGAAAAGAAAACACAACATTAGTGCAAATATCATCTTATTTTAAAGAGCACTTATACTTTTCAATGAGAAAGAAAATCTTGAGCAGGCTACTGATTTTTGATATTAGTTCCTGTAACTGACACTAAGTATTTTTTTAATATCTGGACACAGTTTTCATTAAAAAAATATAAAAAACTTACATTTGTTTGTTACAGGTTTAAATGGTTATTAGAGGTTATCGGAATACCACACTGGACATTTTACTGCAAGCTATAAGTACATAAGCCTATAATCAATTTTATGAAAAAATTTTACTATAAAAAGCATCATTAATACAATACCCTACTGATGTGTACTCTTGTGACTGATTAATCATTTATTACAATCTTTACCACTTCACAGTTATTCTTTCATTAGTTACATTGATCCCAGATGTGAAAAATTTTACTGCACAGAAGCAGAAGGTACAAGTACACAAACTGTAAATATATATATATATTAATAAAAATAACATATATAAATAAGTAAATAAAGATAAATGTCCAAGGACTGCTTTAGCTTATCTAAAAGTATGACAGGAAGTGATACATGAGCTTTGTCTGAGTGGTTTATTTGGATGACAGTCAGACAAGGCAGGGAAGAACATACTGACTCCAAATGGAAGCTTAGAAGGCAGCAGGGAATTCTTCTCCAAGGACAAATCTAGGGCTACAGGGAGTGTCTAAGATCTGAACTCACAATTATGTCGACAATCATCTTGACAGCCGAGATATAGAGAAAGAAACAAACCTTTTGGACTGAATTGTAACTACCAGGGCAAGACATTAGCTCATTTCCGTTTAGTTATCATTGAAACCATTGCAACTGAGCAGTCTCTCTGAATTGCACAAAGCTTCCTGTACTTTATCTTATCCTAGGTCAGGGTGCTCCCAGGCTAACTGGCAAGCACCATATCATTCTATTCCTGTATTTGTGTAAAACTCAACCCTGAATGACTACTGGGGTGCTCAGAACCCAGACACAGCTAACGAGACTCCCTCCTGTAAAGGCTGGAAAAGCATGTTGGAAAGTCAGGAACAGAGGTACCAGCTTTCAACCAAAGAGCTTTCCAGAAAACTTTTGTTATTACTGTCTCTTTGTTCTTTATTGCCTATTTTCTGAATCCTTATCCCTTCTGTTGCCCTCATGATTTGACAGCATCAGAAGATATAAACACCCCTCCCATTTCTGTGCAAAGTTCACCTTCTGCCAAACACCTTTCTTGGTGAATGAACTTTACATTGAAGTTTTTGGGGCTTCATGTGCTTCATTTCACACATTCTGTTGCAGGGGCAGCACCCACAGCAAACGGGCAGTTTCAGGGGTGCCATCACATCTGGTTACGAAGCGAGTGCAGGGAACTGAGGCAGGAGAGGCAGAACCAGCACAAGCCTCTTCTCAGGGCTCACACCAACATTGCCCCAAGTGCAAGGCATTCATTTCTCTTCAGTGCTTTATTTCTAAGCTAGGGTTGGCAATCTTTTGTGATGACACGGCCCTGTGCAGTTGACTCAGGGCAGAAAGAAAAAAAAAGGAAAAAAACAAACCCACCAAAAAAATCTATAGCGGCTATTGTTGGCTAATGGATTAAGCAGGGCTACATAAAGCTCTTTTTTCCAGTACTAACCAAATATTTCTTTACCTAAATTACAATGAAATTTTAGGGGGGAGTTTCTGTGATTGAAATCCTTCATATTTTGAAAATTATTTACCTATCAACTTGAGGGTTCTTTTTTTGCTAAAGTATGTGCAAACACATATATACATATATGCATACACAATCAAAAATATTTTAAAAGTTCACACAGATCCAATCTCAAGAATTTCGTCTGCAAATCCTCTTGCCTAGAATTAACAAATATCAGGAAACATGGCACTATCTCTACAGTTCACCTTTGGTTCATTTTTCTAGTTAAAAATATAAATTTATACTCTTTGCTTTGCAGCAAAAAATGTAAAACACATTCTAAGCATCATCTACTTCAAACTAAGAAATAATTTTTCCAAGGTTTTAAAAGGCATAATCTCATTTATTACCACCAAATTATATGTTTTTAAAATTCTCTCAAAAAGCTATGCATACCTCTCATTTAGGAACCTTTCAGTTAACCAGACAGCTAATTTCACAGTTCTCAATTTTTTCAACCATAACTTAATGAAAGGTGCAATAGAAATGCACTCACAGATCTGAATTACATTCCTACAATTATTTTATATGCTTATTTGTGGGCTTGATGACACATCCAACATTTACCAATGCTGCAATTACTTTTTATACAGACTGTATAGCAAGTTTTAAGTAGTCCTTCCTTCCCCATCTGTCCATTTCAATTAGTGGGACTGAACTGATTGGACCAGAGTGTCAAGTTTAGAGGTGGCCATTGTAATATCTTCACTCTAAGGATAATAGTGTGAGTTGGTATTGGAGTTAAATAACACTAATTCTTCTTAACTTTGATCCTTGTTTAGTAGATACATCTCAACAGCATTGTTTAAGCAAAAGTAAAGCTTGGAATCGAATGAAGCAGTAACAGTTACTCAGAACTGGCCATCTCTAGGCATACTCAATTCTATTAGAGGCCCCCAAAGAAATAATGTGTATTTGCTGAATGTTCTCAGCTGTCCTTCGAGGAGTTACTGCCTGACAGGTATATGGAAGTACTTGGGCTCAGAAAGCTTCTGAGCAACTGCTGAAAATACTACAGAAATTAGAAAATTTACTAAGTTTCACTAACCCTGCTAGAAATGCATTTTCAACCATCTGAATAATTGTTCAGACATAAAAAGTTTAATTTTTACATACATCATAAGCACAGCTTCTCATCATCTTCCTTCTATTTGCTATGACAAAAATTACATTTCTACTTACAGAATACATATTTTAGATTTTAATGAAAACAAAACCAAGTTTTTCAACTACGCAAATCAATTTAATGAGTTCTGAGAATTGTCTGAAACACTCAACTAAACAGTTATCACTTAGTACTCCAAGCCTCAGCCTTCAAGAGCTTTTTGATGACTTATAATGGCTTTGCTATTGCTTAACAAAACCATGATTATCACCTGTCTATCATATTGTCGTTGCACTGATGTCTGAGCTGCTCATCAACTGGATCTATCTTTCCAAGCAAGCAGTCACCAAACCCTGCCTTAAAAAGGCCTGGCTGAAAACTGCAGTGATTCAAACACCAGCAGACAAACAAGTGGAGACATCTGTGCTGCAGGGACAGGGTGATTGACTCGGGAAAATGAGTATCAGCAGAAATTCAAGCTGCACTTCATCCTACCTGTCAGTCAGCATCTTCAAAGTATAGCTATGGATGGTCACATTTACCAGTGACCATAACTGAAAATTTGGCATCAATAGTTCTATTTATGGATTCTGGTATTTCTATAAAGTGTGTGTGTGTGTGTGTGTATATACATATGTGTGTGTATATATATATATATACACACACACACACACTGAGACACACACATGTCAAATACAACAAAATAGGATATGTGCCAAATTCCCATTCACTGATTCCAAGCTGGACAAGAGATGTTCTTTCACATCAGTCATTTTTATTCATGTGGAAATCACCTTTCTCTTCTACAACAATCATTATGAATTGTCACAGGCACAGAAAAAATAATTCACCAGCACTGGCGAGGCAAGTTGCCAAACTGCTTTTCAAAATGAACAGCAAAAATCATTACAAAACAGCAGAATTTAATAAAACTCAACAGAGTTTCTGCCTCCAAATCAAACGTAATCCTATTTGACACTACAAACACTAGAGGGAATAATACCATCAGCTTGTTTGCACATAAACTGTCCTTCTATAAAATTCATCAGGCTCCTCTCACAGTTCTTCAGGTTGGAGTTTACAACACAACTCTTCAGCAAGCTGCATTTCTAGAAATTAAAATTTCTCTGGAAAAGGAGTGTGTGGATAAATAAATAAATAAATAAATAAATAAATAAATAAATAAATAAATAAATATATGTATTGAAAAATTTATTTAAGGCATATACTAATAGAAGCACCATTCTAGCTCAAGACTATGCAACATACCATCCCTCAGTTACCTGTTTTTTTTAACAGATGTACATAACTAAAATATGCTAAATTTTGCTACTTAGTTTATGTAACTTTCATTTGTTACCCCAGAGTATTTATAGAAACAAGTGATTTTACCTTGGTGGGAATCCGAGACGTTAAAAGAAATGCCCGACATGATGCCAACACCTATTGAAAAAATAAAGAAGAACAGAATTCATAAGAAACATTTGATACTATAAAAGATTATTTTCCAGGAAAATCCTGAAAGCAAAGAGGAAAAGCCTCTAGCAGAGTGAGTGTAGATTCCCTTTGCTGTCATACACTAAAGGAAGCAAAACTGGGATCAGATCCAGTAGAACACACTGAAGAGACTGCTGCAATCTGATCAGCTATAAGCTTGTTAGCACAGCAGTGAACTGAAGAAATCTATTTAACCAACCTCTCAAGATCATATAACGGAAATCTTAGTGACATTTTAGAAAGAACCAAGGATGAGAAGTCCTACCAGGAACATAGGATGTATCCAAAAGTCAAAAAAAAAAAAAAAAAGAAGAAGATTATTATGATATTATTAGCAATATAAGAGACTTTAAACAAACGGGGGAGTTTTGGACACATTTGGGGCATTTCTTGAGTAAGAATGCAAAGATTTCTTATTCTTAGCATCTAAATTTCTTCTCCAGCAAAGGCAATGGAAAAATGCAGTTAGACTAGTGAGACCAGTGACTCTGGGGAGAAAGCACAACAACAAAACAAATATTTTGGAAGCTACTGCCAATCAAAACATAACGATTCTATATCATATTACTCCAATCTCCGGTAGCACATCCCACTCACAGATTTTACTCTTCGCAAAAGGAATTACTCATCTTGCAAAACTACAGTACTGTTTGTTGATTTTCCCACAGAAATGCCTGCTGTTTGCTACATTCTTTTTCCAGATTGAAAAAGAAAAAAAGAGAAAGTAAACTCTATTCAAACACCTGCCTCAAAATCCCACAGCACATGCAGAGCTTTTCCCAGAGCTAGGACCTCCTGAACTCAGCCCTTCCCTGTAGCCATGATTAAGTGATCAGATTCACACAAAACGCGTTCCTCACTTGGAGAGGAAGAAGCAGGCTGAGAATGCAACCCAGCATCCAACTTCCATCACTTCAAGAGTTGGATTTCAGCTTCAGTTCCTCAGCTGAATAACATCTTGCTAAATCCTAAGAGCACCAGTGCTGCACCAGTGTTGAATATTAGCAGATTGTTTCAGGGTTGATATGAATAGAGCCAGCGCTCTGGTTACCACTGGCATAGAGCCAAACTGCTGCAGAATAACCCAAGCCTCCTGCAAGGCTCAACCCTTCCCTGAAGCCCCCTTACAACAGGCTGGCCCTGTCACACAAAGCTGCTCCATTTCCTTGCTCCTGCATAGAGGAGAGACAGCCTCTCGTGCCCCGCTCCCAGCTACACCTATCCCAAGTATCTCTTCCACAGCCCAGCACAAAGAGAAAGGGGAAGGGCCTACCCAAAGGGTTTTTCCACTGCTCAGCCTCAGTCCCTCCAGCCTAGCAGCAGCTTTCTCTCACAGTAATAAAACCTTGATCTCTTCCCTGCCTCACCCACCTCCTCAGGGCAGCCCCACACAGTAGGTGCACACCACTCTCCTGGGAGCCTCGGGGAGAGATCACACCCCATGCTCACAAAATAGCTTCACTCTCAGCAGGAGTGCCACTCTTACTCGTGAACCCATCCACAAGCTGCCCATGTCTGAAGAGGGGTATGTGATCAGGCATCCTCACTGCACTGGCACCACCAAAAAATCTCTCCAGTTTCACAGGCAGAGCAGCTTCAGTATTTACCTCAGATGCCCAAGTGAGACAGGGGAAAGGAAACTTTTTGAAGAACTGCTTTCCATATTTACCTTCTAGGTCGTGGCCAACGGCATTAGAGATATAAGTGCTCTGTGTATGTCACCACAGTGGGACAGCTTGTCACAGGAGAATCATGTCAGTCTTGCTTTAAAATATTTGCTTGCATATAAGGGTTCAAGCTACTTTATGAGCCTAGCAAGGGTCGATTTACATGACTACAGTGAGCAGTCCAAACAACAAAGTTAAATGTAAACCAGGTAACCAGAGGGCCCTAACAAAATTAGGTTGGGAAAGAATGTTCCAATAGAGCACATGGCAGTGTATATTCTTGTGGCAGACATACCAGTGATCCCAAAATGATCTTTCTAAAACCAGCAGAGCTGAAAAACCACTGACTTCAAGATGTACAAAGAAGAGGCCTGCTGTAAGATGATAGTCCCCACTCAGCAGGTAAAGGCTACTCTTGAGCAATAAGATGGCACTCAAAAAGAAAAAAGCCTGAAGTTTCTAATCCAGTAACACAAATTTCTACAGTTTGCACAGTTAAGACTCTCACAAACAAGAGTTTGATTATTCTGTAAAATCAGTTGAGGAGAAGGTCAATTATTACTGCAAAATTAATGGCCCATCTTGACAACAGCAGGACAAGATTTATTACTTTTTAAAAACTTTTTTTACAATGGCAAAATTGGCTGAGGCTTGCCATTTATCACAATTTCAGCTGTTAAAATCTGTGAGTACAGCTTTGAAATGATCCACATTAGTGTACTGCTTTCTGATTGTCTTTTCCTAATATTTTCAAAATTTTACTGTGACATCTTCATTTTAACATCACCGTTTTTGCTCACGTTTAGCAACAGGGTAGCCTGTACCCCAATTCAACCCAAGACTTGCTGGATGAGCTGTGAAACATGAATGGTTTGTTTTCAATTACTTCCTTCTCCTTGATAAGGCTGCAGTGCATAAACAAATAATGGCTCTTAGGATGCAGCCCACCCAAGTCTCTGACAATAGGATTCTGCATGGTTGTTGGTACTTGCAAGGGCAGCAGAACATGTATTGCAGGCTACTCAAAAACACACACCACTCTGGTCCTTCCCTTGAGAAATGCGACACTGGCGCCAAAGGCAGAGGCACTGGAGGTGTTTTCACACAACAGTTCAAGCCCCCTCTTGAGAAACAAGCTATTTTTGTGCAGGAAGACCCAGGTCTCTGTGCACTCCTCTGACAAGAATGAGTATGTGTGTGATTGCACAATTGTCTCGGGCTTTCAGAAGCATCCAGGAGTGCTGTTTTTCATGAACAGGCAGATACTAGATTTCCTGGGGTTTTTGATTTCTTCATACAAAGAAACCAAAAAGCAGAGCAGCCACCCTTACTCTCAAGCAATCCTCAGACATCTTATCAAGAAGGTTCTGCCACTCTTATAGTAATTTTGCACCCAGGGGACCTTGAGCACATAAGTGTCATGGCCAAAGTCACTTGGAAGTCCAGAGGCTCAGAGCAGCAGACACCCTAACTCCAGGGATAACCTGGAACAAAGAGCTCCTTGGCTCACAACCCATCAGGAATGCCAGCTGGGCACAGTGTATAATCCACCTTATCATCTGATAACAAAATGATCTCACTTGTTCAGCTTAATGCGTCACAACCCCACTCCTCCACAACTGTTTTGTTTGGGCACCAGTAGCACTCAATCATTAATAAAGCTAAAAGATTCCATCAAGAGATAAACACATGCAGGGTAAAGAAAGAGGCTCAGGAGTTAATTCATGCTTAAACACACCTGTAAGCCAAAAGGTTTGAGAGTGACTGATGTGAAAGCAGTGAAAGCATCCAGGCAAATTTGATACAGGATACACAACCTGGCTGTTGCTCCATGGAAAGGACAATAAAAGAGAATTATATTTAGTTAACAGCAGCTTTGGTCTATCTTCCTACGCTGCCTTTTTTTAAGCATAAAATAGGATTATTATTTGAATTTTAAATGACTCCTACTCACACACACATACCCAAGTTGATGATTTCCTAATGTTTTTATCATTCCAAATTCTGTAACGCTCCCTACACTGCTCAGAATGTACATGACATAAAATTTGGAAGCATTCACCAAAAACATATCCTGCAAATTATTATCTCCAGAGACTCATAGCCTACAAGGTCATCTTCCATTTACCAGAAACATAATATGTTTCAGTAAATAACATAGATCCTCCATGAGCATATCAATATAACAAATATACAGATGCATTTTGTCATTTATTGTCAAATCCTAGCCTTATTATCCATTTTAGCACTGTAAGTTAAATTAACAGGGCTGCACTGGGTTAACCCAGCCACCCTACCTGGCAGTCACTCTTGGGAAGATCACTAGAGAAACACAGCTCTGTGCTAATTGCATTTATTTTGCCAGACAAACCACAGCAACTAAAGCTACCTTATCTATATTTAAAGCAGTTTCAAATCCATAAGGAAATGCAAATCTTCTGAAAAACACCATTACCCTTTTTAAAATGCTCAGGAATTAAGAATTCTGGAAAACACAGTGAGCATATTTAGGCTTCTTGACTAGATATGAAATAAAATCAAACCTCCTCAGCACTTCATGGGCCTGGGAAGCTGCATGATGCTCCCACCACTCACTACCACAGATGTTTTGAAATTTCCTTCTGCTGAAATCTCAGAATAAAGATGATTAACCAAATATCTTTCCCTTGCTAGGAACTGATTGACACAGATACTTTAAAAAAAAAAAAAAAAAAAAAACCACAACAAAATCAAAAACAACATCCAACTTTGTACTTTTTTTTGATCAACTGTTGCAATTTTACTTCTTAAAATGTACTCTCTGTACCCTTCCTTCCGTCGTAGTTTCTTTAGCAGCTGGCATCTGCCATTTTGTCACCCTTAAAACTGATTCAGCCTCTTCTATTATAATTTACTCATGGAAAGAAGCATTTGTAACAAGTTTTGTAACAATGATAGCTATCATAAGAATGTGATAATAAATAAGAAAACTTGTTACAAATGCTTCTTTCCATGAGTAAATTATAATGGAAGAGACTGAATATTCTTATTTATTATTATTTATTATTCTTAAGAATGCCTTGAATCCAGAAGACAGTCACTCTTCTGCACATATCTTAGTTATACCACCCCCATTTTTCTTATTATTCATTACCATTATTATCCAAAACATCACAATTTTAAAGTTTAACCTGTATTAGTTCCTTTATGATTTTTCTCATAAGCTTTCCACTGCTACTGCTGACTCAATATCTAATGTACACACGATAATGTGAGGTAAAGCAGCAGCACTAATACAGTTTTTGCTTTGTTAAAACCCGGATGAATCAATACATGTTAGAGCATCCAGCCTCCCTCAGTCCCTGCAGGATCGACCCTTCACTCCCGGGTTGCATGCCTCGTCTTGTAAATGCTTCATCCTGAAGCAACTGGAGTTCGATTAGATAAAAGGCCCCTCTCAGCACCATGTTAGAGATATTAGAGCTGGGTTTGAGAGGCACTTCCTGCTAAAAGCTCTGAGCCTTCCCTCACAAAGAGGCTAGCTGACATCCTGGAGGGCTTTTTGGAGGGCTGATTAGCTCAGGCACAACAGGAACACATATGCGGCAACATCTGAAACGGTGGCATCGCTTGGCATATGGTGGGTTTCTCTGCAGAGCGCTGACACCAGCAAAAAAGCCCAGCTCAGCCCCAGTCTGAGGGCTTGCAGCACCACCACCTTCACCCACACAGCCCTCACCATTGAGTTTGACTCTGATCACTTGGTCTCGACTACTTTTGAATTGCCATCTGTGATAAAACCACTGACGGACCTTATCCACTCCTACTCCAAATGTCCCCTTTTGATACACCAATACTAAAGCAGTCTTTTGCTGCTGAAGAAGTACTGTTAGGGAAGGGTTAGTGCATTTCAGTTCACACACAAAAAACAGAGTTTCTCCCTCACTGAGATGACCCTTAGCCAAGTTGAACACATTCCCAGGCTCGCCTAAGCCGCTGGTGCCTGTGTGGCCAGCCAAAGACCAAAACACAGTAAGGGGAGCTGCTACTTGCATCAGTACAATTCTCTCCTGCCCAAGGCACGGGTAAGCTCTGTAGCACAAGGAACTACCTCAGTCATCCCCATAAAGGGCTGCCCTGCTGCATGTTTCTCTATTATCATTCCTCAAGTCAACCACTGCTTCCTCAACAAGGCTCCCTGACTGGAGCTGTGGACAGAGGGTGAGCCTGCCTGACACTGTGCAGATCACAGCTTTCACTGGTCCTTATTGCCACCACACTGCTTTAAAAATTCAAGCCTGCTCTGTTTAGGATCACCAATTTCTGTATTTTCTGGATGGCAGAGGATGGTATGGGGAACAGTTTTTAGCTGGTTTTTGTTGTTTTGCTTTGGAGGTTTTTTTGCCTTTTTTTTTTTAATGTGTGCTCAGATATCAGAAGAGATGCCAATAAATCTGCCGTGTTTAGAGAAGCACCTTTCACATTACTGCAGGGAACAAGACAGGGGACACCACAAGATGGCACAACGGAGTGCTTCACACACATTTCCCTTTCAGTCCAAGTCACAGGACCCATTAACAGAAATGCTTATTTAGCTCCTGGAAAGCTGTTCAAATCTGCAGAGCAATTTCTACTTCAGAACACAAGTAAGAAAAAAGTATCCTTGTTTTAGAATTAATAACAACTAAGGCATGGACACTGAAAAATTTGTCTAAAACAAAAAGACAAGATGAAGCGGTAAAGCTTGAAAGAGAAGCTTGGACTAGAAGGGTCCTAATTCTGATGTTTGAGAACAAACAACATATCTTGGAGGCTTACTAGCAAATTAAGACAAAATTTCCAGACATAACTAAATTTGTTCCAACAGCTCCAGCAACACTACCACTACCACCTACAGGCAGCCCTGTCCTAGCCCTGTGGACTAGTTCTAAAAGACACATGAATCAAATTGAGCTTCTTGAACACCTGTAAAGCACAAAGAAACAGAACACTTGCTATAATGCTGTCTGCAACAAGCAAATTATCCAGTTGCTTTAGTAAAGGTGGGATTTCAGAAGAAACTGAGATGTGCTCACCTTTGGCCATACATCACCTATGGCAGCAACAGGACCCATGGACACCAACTGCCAAGCTGTCACTGAAGTGGCTTGGGATGTGGTCACCAGTGGTGCAGACTGGGACTGTCCTGATTTACACATTTTACATTCAAAAGTTTCATATCTGAGGCTATTAACCACAGAGCTGCTTGTGGAGGGGCAGCCACCTACTGCCTGTGTGCACAGGGCTCCCTTGTTCTAGCAAACAATCAGTCATGGAACAAAGTTTCATGGCATTGTGAGAGATGGACAACACAGAGCACTAAACACAATCCCCTGCTGGCTGCAAAGCTTCCTTGTCATCCTGGTCACCACCCCACAATCCCCAACAACAAAAAACCATAATGCTGTAAAACACTAAATACCAGAAGACCCACCTACAGTGTTATTTAAGCCTGCTCTGAGCCATAAAAATGGGACTCAGCAGCTGCATTTCAACAATTCGAAGTCCTCTCCATGGCACTGGACACAGCCAGGGCTGATCCCCTGGTAGGGGGATCAGCAAAGGTAGAGGAGGGGAGCAGGCTCCACCACATACCTTCACTTGTCAACTCATCAATGAGGGGTAACACCCCAAAGCAGGGTTTCTTTCTCTGTACCTACATTATACAAAAATAGGTCACTAGCACATTTAATTTACCTTTATTTCACTTTTTTTCCTACTTTTGCTCTTATCTGTATACAGCCATTACACAGATTCAGTGCTGAAATTCAGGTTACAGTGTACCTCAGCAGGATACCTTCCCCAAGTACTCACCTTTTACAATGTTCTAGACCCCCAATACTTGGTTAAAAAATGGGCTGAAAACATTTTCTTGATTAGTAATTCAAAACAGCCTGGGCTCCAGCATTTTCTGTGCAACAATTTTTTACACTCTTGTACTACTTCTCTCCATCACAAAAAGATCGTACAGGCACCCTTTAGAAAAAACCCTCTCATTACCTGCCCATGGTGTTATTAATAAGAAATGTCCATATGCCTTAATTAAGAAATTAATTAATTAAGACATTAATTAAGAAATATCCATATACCTTCCCCCTTCCTACACAGCTTCTTTCTGTGTTTATGCACAGCAGTTAAAACTGGAAGCGTTTTGGTGTGCTGCAAATGATGCTGTTTCTATGCAGAAGAAGCTGGAAATAGATTTTGCTATTACAGTGCTTTTTATTCTTATCTTCTTTAATTTCATCACTTAGAAATGCCAGATTAAACATTTTGCAGTGATCCTTAGTGATGGGATTGCTCTAAGTGTGTCACAGCAACCATAATGAAGAACTTTAAAGACCAGGAAACAAAACAAAAACTTCAGGTTCAGAGGAAATGCAATTTGATCCACAGTGTAAGTATTTTATAAGAAACTCTTCTACAGACATTCCTATTTGCATTTAGCTACCAACAATTAAATAAACATTCAATTATTGAAGTGCAATGCACTTAGCTACACTGAATATTGAAATAAATTAAATAAGCACAGTATAACAGTTTCCCTCAATAGCCACTGCTATAAACCACAGTTTCAAAAAAACTGACCTTGGATAGCCCCAAGAGCTAAGAGCCAGAGAAAGAGCTATCAGCTAAACAAATCCGTAAAAGTAAGTCTTTTGTGAACTCTCCACAGCATACACAAATTGAAACACAAACCAATGGGCAGAGAATCATAAAAACTCCCAAGCCAAAGCAGTTCTTTCCCAAAGAAACCATTGCTGTGGGTGCAAGACAAAACCCTCTTCACCACTAGATCCAGAAGGGATGCAAGATCTTCTCCTCCACTCTGCTACAGGAGCCTCATTGCTGTCCTCAGGTGCACTCTTGATTTCCTTTCCTTCCTCTTGCTTCCCCACAGTACCCCTTTTCCATCCCTATCATCTGTAAAATACGAAGTACCCACTGGAACTAACACGACTGTGACAGCCACTTCATCCCTAATCACCTGAGCTACACTGCAAGACTTCATCTTTATATACTCTGATAACTTAAGACCATCAATCTTTCAAGAGAGGGATGGTGCTTGAGTGCTGAAACCAGCTACTTGGCCATTTAAAATCCTTAAAAGCCACCACTACATGCATGGCCCCCAAACTCAGATACTTTGTTACACTGTTCTACATTTCATATGATCTCTTTTACAGCTATTTATTTCTAATGTATCACAATTCACCTCTGCTAAAGAAATATTTTCTTTCAGAGTTTAAAACATCTTCCAGAAATGACAAAAAGGGAGCAAACTACTCCCCTTATCTCTGCTCAAGAAAACAAGGCTGAAAGGGACTTCCCCTTGCCCACTGCTATCCCTGCATGAAAAGGGCAGTGAGAGGGAGGCCCCTTCCAATATGGAGCTTTCCCATAGCTCTCATACTTCATTATTTAAGTGGTGGGAGTTGAAGATGGCTGGGGCATCCTCTGATGGCTTACCCAGGGCCAACCACCCATTCACCCACTCAGCTGATGTGCAGGTACCATCTCCTGGAGAAAACTCACAACAGGTTCTGTGTCAGGCAGGTTACTCTTACAGCCAGGGCAACTAAATAACTAAGGTGTGAGCACTGTTCCCTCTTTCCTGTCATGCAGGTGCATGGTGCTGGATGCATTTCTTGCTTAGGAAATTCTGCACCAGACGAAGTCCCCTCCCTGCTCCCACTCTGTATCTAACAGGCAGGAAACCCAGCAACCAGGCCAGCTTCAGGCAGTGACACAGCTGATTGCATCTGGCTTCCCCTTAGACAGAAATTCAGGAATTGCCACATTCCAGAAAAGCAATTTTGCCTCCAACATGCAAAAAATACTTGGCAGTCCCCCTAACTCCCCAAATGAACACTATCTTGTCTTCCTAAGAAGTACAGGCTGCCTACTACCACAAAGTAACCATTCATGGAGGGTTATTTTTCTTTCTGCTGCATTTTATGATTATCTAATTACCTAATGCTGTTAATTACTAAAAATGAATACGCTCCTATTCAATAAAAAAGCCATTTTCAGAATTTCTGGTTTTGCCAAGATTCTTGAGTGTATCACACTGTTACTGCCTATGTGTTACTTACGCAGCTTCTTATACAATATATTAACTTGGAAAAACACATGTAATAACAAAACATCCCCATTTATCTGAGAACAACATCAGCTTCTAACAGCCAACTGGAAAAACAAACAAACAAACAAAAGAGAAAATTAAAAAGTCTGAAACCATGCTCAAAAAGAAGGAAATTACAATTCACTGAATGCAAAAACCAATAAATGATTCCGCTCTTCAAACTTAGGACTTAAGTATAACAACTGCTGCAATCTGGCACCCAACACTCAGTATCAAGTTACTCCTTGCTATTTAAAATATTTCAATATTTTTTCAATAATTTTTAAACTACCTATGCCTCTGAAAATTTGGAAAAAAAAATCAGCTTGCTTCCCCAGAAAGCCTTCACAAGATTCTGCACATGATGCAGAAGTTTTCTAAGTCAAACTCTTTCTCAGAACAGTTTTGTGTGTGAATTTTGCTTTTATAAGCACTGATCCAGATGCTTGATGCTACTTAGCCATTGTTCATTTCAGAACACAAGAGTCTTAGGGAGAGGAAGAGAACTTTTAAAAGGTTACTTCACTACTTTACTACTTCTAAGTTGTGAACTTACAACTCATTCTGCTTGAAAGAGCAAGCTACAGAAGTGTACAGTGAACTAGATCCTCCTGGGCTTTATCATTTTATCTACAGTAATGATTTACAAGCTCTTCAATTTGTGCACTATCTTACTTTTCTCTATGGAAGTATAGCATAGTCTGCCAAAAAGGAAAGTAAACCTGAGAACGATGGGCTTTGCTCTTTTTAGATGGTAGGTTTTAAACCACCACAGTCCATCTTAGTTCATAAGAACAAGGCTTGCAAGTGCAATTTTAAGTTTATGCCAGTTATAGAGTATGACATTAATATACACACACCTTTTAGTTTAGCTGAATTTGCTTCTAATGTGACTGTCATCCTTAGCCTAAATTCACAGTAACATTGATTAACTATCGCTGGAGTTACACATCAACCATCAACCACTTCAATAAACTCACCTGGATTCAGTCAATTTGCTGGTATTCTCACAGAAGTCAGAAAGAAAAATGTCATTCAACTGTGCTTCCTAAATAGCTGATGAATGTGTATTATCACAATTTTTTAACCCCCTTCTTGTTTATCATCTCTTCTCAAGATCTTTTGTTGCTTGAAGTTCTAAATATTTTCTTCTCCTTTTGTTGAGCTTTGATACTTATATCAATACAGGAGTTTTGTACAACTAAAATTAGAAGTTTTAAAGAAACCATTATAAAGATTTTGAATTACATGGCTAAGTTCCAAAACACGCCATAAATAAATGATCAGTGTCTTGGTAGCAGGTTTGCACAAAATTTTACCCAACAGACTATCAGATATATGGAAGATTTGAACCCTGCCCACACACAAGCACTTGTATTACTGAATAATTAACTTTATTATTCAGATGAGAACATTATTGATGCCAGTAAAGCACAGCAATCAAAACTCAAACCACCCTCCCACAACTGCAACAGTGAAAAAAACCCCCAGCTTTATCTTCCATGTCTTCTGTGTCAGGGTCCTGTAATCACTCAATTTGTCTACATCATAATTTCTCATTTTCTTACAGGCTTGAGATGTCTTCTCTTTCCTTTCCTTAAATCCTAGCATTTCTCACACAAGTGCACTAAGAAATGAAGACAAGGAGCAGAAAGCATCCATCAGGTATAGATATCTCCTAAAGTAGAGGTCAAGGGAGGTGGAAACAATGGGACACTATTGACATCTACTCCAGGCTGTGTGAAGAAGCTCCAGGAGACACTGCTTTGCTCAAGCTAAAAAAGCAAGAGTGCTCACTACCCAACATGTTTAACAGAAAAAACCAAAATCTGGCTTTTTGCCTCAAACAATTGCATCATTATGATCATGAAATACATTTTTAATGAGGCCACTCCTACCCTAGAAGCTGTTAACATACACAAACATGTAGTTAAAGCCCTAATCTAAAAATGCAGGTGACAGAAGCAAGTAGATATAACCCCTTCAAGAAGAGATACCAAATACCAGTGTTCTAAAATAATATATCTATGCCCACTCTTTGCATGATAAAGACCACAGTATTTCATCCAATAATATCAGAACCGAGCCTGTAACCTCAGCTCCTCTCAATCTGATGCCTCAGAGCAGTTTCAGAAGCAAAGCATCTGTTGTGGTTGCTAATAAAAAGTCTGAAGAATTCTGCTTTCAAATATGCAAAAGTGGGTGGGGGAGAGGGGGCAGTTTCAATTTCCTGCAGCCACATGAAGATACATAACAGCTTTCAAAGTACATCATTGACTCACTCATGGTAAAAATCAATCAATTCTATGAAGTTTATGGAGCCTGGTAAATTAGCTAGAAAAAAACACAAGCTTCTCTGGCTCCTCACAATGATCTGACCCTGGCTGTAACAATCATGTCACTATAAACAAATGATGAAGGAATCACAGCTGTCTGGAAACCCTGGTACTCAATAATGCTCCTTCCAAGGGGGCCAAAGCCTACAGACCATAGGCTTCAAGGAGCCCTGCACTGAGCCAGTGCAGCAACAGCTAAAAAAAAGTGAGGTCACCAAATGCACATGTAATGTAAGAAACAACCACACAGGGAGAAACATCAGCTCTCATAATAGGGTATCATTCCTGGGGAGGGTTACATGATACTTCCCTGCAATCAAACCAGAAAGAGGATTTAATACAAAGGAAAAACACTACAGAAGTGACAAATGGCAAGGTAATTCAGTTTAAGGACTAACATAATAATTTTTCCTCTTCACTCCATTTCTAGTCTTTGCCACGTTTCTGCTTCCAGCAGGCTGTGTAATCTGTCCAAAGGTGGATATCACACAAAAATCTTCATTGTTAAGGACAGTGATTTTTATTTATACTGTCTGAAGTTGCTACTTGCTGGCCACATGCCAACATTCTGGGGAAGAACTGGTAAGAAGAAAAACTAGGCTGAGGCTGAGCAACCTCTTCAGCTGTGATTCTGTAAGATTTGTTCTATGTAGAAACAAGAGAGATTGCACTTACACACAGCAAGTTGAATTTCCACATTTCCACATTTCAGGAAAGCCTGGGCTGCTGTGCTGATAGCAGCTCTGCTCGTGCTCAGCCACCATGCTTGAGACACGCTAGGCTTCCTGACATGCAGCTCATGCAAGGCACGCTGGATTTTGGCTACTGAGTTCAGGTAAACTTAAAAGAGTGGCTGTGATCCCCAGATAGCCAGCATCCATGGTTTCACCTGGATCACCAAAGGCTTGGAAATCCAGGAGAAATGCACCATACCTACCTTCAATATTCTACCAAGTTCTGGTTTCCCCCTACCCCAAGTGCAATCAGACATGACCAGAGAAACTCAAAATGCATGGGGGTTGCCAAGATCAAGGGTAGAGGTTCACAAAAGGGTTAATCTGTTTCAAAACAGCAGTCCTGATTTAAAAGCTCTGAACATCTGACACTAACATTGAGCTCTCTCCCAAAGGCAAGTTTACCCTGGGCTAAATTTGTCACCTTTCATATGCCTATGTTGCAATTCTAGTACCTTGAATTCTTACTTATCAAATGCACAGCCTGCCCTTTTGTCTGCACTGCTTCAGTGCTATTTGCACCATGCTTCTGCCTGGAGGTTTGTCCCTCTGCTCCTGTGCCCATAGCTTGAGCAGCTCATAATTGGCAGATCTGGGACACTAAATAATTCTTAGTGAAAGCCAGGAAACTTCTGAAACCAACAAACAAGACAAAAAAAACCATCTCAGTCGGGGATGTGTGTATGTGTATTGAATGAAAAACAGTGGTAACATAACACTGTGTGAAAATATTTCTTTTCAGGTCACTTTTACCACGGAACATGTTTTGATTCTCTAAATTCACTGTGTTGATGTTATAAACCCACCCCTTTTCTCAAGCAAAGGCATAGATGGCTGCAGAACCACACTTTAAATGAGGCAGTTCTGTGTTCTATTCCAGATTATTAGTTTGAAATACCATCACTCACAGTGCATTTACTCCTGTGTACGTACAGCTAGTATTGCTTTTATAATGGAGCAGTGATTCAAGTATTTTCTGGCTCATTCTAACAAACTAACACAGTGAGACTACAAATACAAGGTAACCAACAGTTTTAGAGAAGCAAAAAAACCATACTGATTGGTGTTTAATTTGCTGATTCCTCTAGAAGAGAGAAACCTTTTGAACCTACAACGAAATGAGGTCATCTGAAAAGTATGAAGGAAAGGATAAGACTTAAAAGCTAATGTATTTAAACAAACTAACTAACTAAAAATTATAATCAGTGCTATCTCCACAACCCATAAAACTGGTACCTTTCTGGTACAGCTTCATAAATCAATTTTGTTATCAAAATACAGTCAGCAAATCTATAAAACACACACAAAAGGAAGTCTAGAGTTCAACAATCATCTCTGTCTTACCCTTGTTATTAATTGAAACAGATGGCAGTGGGGGTGGTAATAGCTACACACAATTTGGGACACTAAAGAGGAAGACGTCAAGCTTTATAACAGTCACACAAATACATGGTGCCTTTTATTCTAACCATATTCACACAGAAATATTTGAGGATGATCCAGCATTAGAAACAGAATCTACCTTCTCTTTTATGCATATAAACTGCTCTCTTCCAAGACCCAGCTACATCCACTAAATCATTGGTAAGCAGCAGGAAATTTAAATCATTCAACCCAAGATGAAAAATCTCCTAATTTTTTTTAAAAGGGAACTAAATGAATACCCTGAAATAATATATAAAACTGCTTGCAAGGCAAGGAGCACTGCATCAGACTTGGCACTCTGTATTCTAGGTCACACTTGCACGAAGCAGGCAAGAAAGTGAGGGAAATCAATTAGAAGTGAAAAGCCTCCATGCAGGTGCCAAAATGCAGTCTTAGGAGGCAGCTGTAACCCATCGAATCCAGCCTAGCACGGCTAACCCAGAGAGGCTGAGCCCACTCCCCCCCCAGTTCCATCATGCTGCAGGGCACTTCCAAAGCCACCCAGCTGCTCAGGTGGCTCAGCCAGCCTGAGGAGCTCCCACCACGTGCACACACGCCAAATCGGTTCTCCAGCACCTGACGCAGGTGTCTCTTGCCATGTCTATGCCACCAACCCCGACAGGGGAGCTGTAACCTCTGCCAGAGGGGCAGGTGGCAAACAGAAATAGAAACTTCCTAGAATAGGCACAGCTGGCTCAGCCAGAGCTTGCTAGCCATCTTGTAAGGAGGGCCTTCCTCAAGAGATGGACAACTTCCATGATTTTAATTACCACTCTTTCGCTTTTCCCCAAGAGGACAAACCCCCAAAGAGAAAAGAGAAGAGAACCCTAGCCTAACTTTTCTTTAGAAAGGACCAGCCATGAGATGGGTATCATTATTGGAGGAAAGAGCACAAAAGGAAGGGCAATGTAATTAAGCACCATGCCCCACAGCTGCATGACTTTGAGTCACCCTATGATCCAGATACACAGACCCAGCCTGGGCAGCCCTTTGCTGGCAGCTCACCCCCAGCATCCTACTAAACACAGACAACTCATTTGGAGATGCATATGCTGATAAATCTGGCAAAGCTGCTCCCTGTTGAAAGGGCAGCACGGGCATCCCTGAAGGAAAAACAAACTGGCCTCTTACTGGAGACCAGTAAGACAGATCACTGGGGCACTCAAGTAGCAGACTAACAAGCCCACACAAGGGTTTATGTATTTGTTTAACCCCTATACTAGAACAATCAGTGTCATTTGGGCTGATTAACCTTAAATAAAGAAAATGTCACTGCTTCCTACAATGGATGAAAACTAAAAATGCTACATGAACTTGTACTCAACTTTTCAGAACAACCAGAACCAACTCCAGCTCTGCTGACACTGTGCTAGCACCCATCCTTTCTTTAACAGCTGTAACGTCTCATCTTTATTAATCAGGGACTTGTTCAAAATATCCATAGCATGAGCTCCAAATTTCAGTTTAAGAGTTAACTTGTACAAAGAAGCCAATACTTGTTCTGTCAGTCCTTGCTCACTCTTGGGAAAAAGGAAGCAACTCAGACATGTTGCATAACTGCTCATCGGCACCGTCAAAGAGCTTGAGCAGTAATTGGAAAACTAATATCACTGCTTCAAATAGGTGCAAAAATACACAGTGCAAGGCCCATTAGGAGGATAGATGAGGAGACAGACATTCAACTCCTCTCACTGTCAGGGCCTCTTCAGAATAATTTAATACAGGATCCAAAGAAAATGTCCTCCCACGTGTATTGATGCTAATTCACAGCATTAAAAAGCAAACCTAATAACGCTGAAGCAAAGAAATGAGTTCACTGTAAAATCAGCTTCCAGTTTGGGCAAATTAACTTGGTGGCATGCTTCATTCATATGCCCTAGCATACACAAAGTATGTAATTTTGGTCAAGTGGTCTGTAAATCTGGCACTCCTGCTATCCACAGACACACAGGTGCTTTCCAAACAGCTCTTTCAGCTCCCCTTTAGCTATTGCATCAGCCAAGACAAGTACATTCATAGTTAAGACAGTTTTCTAAAAGGTTCATGCTGCTTTTTTGAAAAAAAAAGCAAACCATAATCAGAAACCAAATGTGTGCTTGTATGCTCACACAAAGTTTGTTTTGCTAGCAAATTAAAAAGCAGAGGTCACCTACGTGGTGACCTTCACAGCACCATGGAAGAAGACATTGTGTCTACTTGGAGTAGAAGACAAAAAAGCCTCTACCTAATACTAAGAAAATATAGATCAGCTATGTAGCTGGTTAAATAGAAAGGGAAAAACATGAAAACATAAGACCTGATAGTTCTCTTACTTTTAAAGCCATCATCAATTAAATAGAGGAAAACAAAATAAACATGTTTTTCAGATTGGGTGTTGTCTCCATCAGTCCCCCTCCCCATACATGTATACAGTGGAGGGAGAAAATACACAAGAAGGATACAGAGACATTTTCACTGGACTTCTTTGGTACTAAAGGAGCAGAAGACTTTGTCAAGAATTTCTTACAATTTTCTTCACATTACTGCAAGAAGTAATCCATTTGTCATGTACACTTAGCAACCTCTTGCAGATTACTAATATAAAATTGTAGTAAACATTCTTTCAGTGCAAGATAACATGCTTGGCTGCATAAAATCTTAAACAGCATGTAAGAGAGTATGTTAGGTTAGTCACAGCATTTAACACTGCTGTAACTATATCTATGTTTGCTTTCCAATGAGAACAACATGACAACATAGAGCATCTGCCCCAGAACTGTACGCAGCAATGACATTTCATTTTATAAAAGAATCTTCTCTTTTAAAGTACTAAATAAACAAAAGACACCTGAAAAAAAAAATGAGTCTCATCTTCAGAAAAATGCTCTAATAAATTACAACCTAAAATTAGACATTTCAAATGACAGCATTTGCCAGGGTCTCCTTTTTATAAATTCACAGAGCACCACAATTTTATTAAAAATCGCAAAGGTGGTCACAGAGTCATAGTTGGGGTTGGCACGTTTGGGCTGCACTCCAGCCCTTGCCAGAGCACCTCTCTGAGATCCCAAGCTTATCAGTGGGTCCTTGCCTGCTCCTGCTCAGCTCTGGTCCCAGCCTGGGGTGCCTGCAGCTCCCTGGCCCTCTCCCAGGACTCTGTACCCCGAGTCTTCTCCCTCCTGACAAGTTATGGCCATGCTAAATTAGTAGCCAAGCCACCTTTTCCAACCACTAATGAATCTTATAGGTAGAAAAACAAAATAGAGGAGTATGGGTTTGAAACAACAAATACCCCATATCCCAAACCCCACTTACCTAAGTGACTCAAACTCCTGTGACCTGGAAGACCTAGGAGAAACCCTACCTTCTTCATACTCTCTCAACAGCTTTTCCAAAACAAGGACCCAAAGTCTGTCAGAAAGGATTTTTTTACCTGTTCATAACCCTTTGGCTCACTGATTCACACAACTGCCAGACAAAACATGTTTTGTAACTTGGCTGGAGCTCTGAGCAGACTTTTAACAGCTAAAAGCTCAAGAATTGTCTGTTAACCACCCTTGAGAGGCCTCCAGAAAGTATTTTATTTCAGGCTATTGTTTGCTACCAGCTTTTCCAACAGCCTGTTATTACCACAGCACATTCACAGCATAAACACCTCAATGGGCAACTGAAAGACACAATACAAGGTAGGCAAACCCCCCTGCCAAATAAAAAGGACATTTTCTTATTTAATTACAGAGCAGTTGCCCATCAACATATGCATTTAAAGAGACAACTTTAGAGTCTGCAATCATCAGAGAGTAGCCTTGTGTAAATACACCAGAAATGCAGAAATACCCTACCCACTGTTGCCCTGAACAACTGTAGATAAATAATATGAATGGTAATCTACCTGATGAGGAGCAAAGATGGAAAACTGCACAGTTTTCATGGCTGGTTAATGAGATAAGCCACAGCCCAAGGCAACAGCCTTTACCAAATAGAGCAAGACTGAATTTCCAGCTTATTTTAACTACCTACATTTTTTTCCTGAGAGAGATAAACAGCATACTTGCTGTGTTATCTAGGATGCTAAGCATACATGAAACAAACACAGCAGATAATTCTATTACTATTTATTCCTGTGAAGGAGTAAGACATTCAGTAGTGAACATCCACCCAGGTAAATGAAATAGTTAAGGAAGAAGTTCAGGAATTAATTCTACTCTGCTCTCTAGGCAGCTGTCAGACTGCAATGATGAGCAATTTATCTTCCATCTACAACACTATCAGCAGACAAGCAGAATCACTGGGGAAGCCAGCTGCAGTCTACACCCTCCACGATATAAAATCCATGCCTCTGAAGAAGCAGACGCCAGGGAACTTAGTCACTTGCCCAGCTGCCCCATCAACTGTGAAATACTTGCTCTTCCATGCTTTTCCTAGTCTGGTGCCTGCTGCCTGAGCAAAGAAGAGGTTCCCCCTGAGGCAGCAGTTCCAAGGACATGCCAACCATCCCCTAGGCTCTTCCACCCCTGACTTGGAATCAGCTGTGCAAATCCCCACACCTTTGCATCGCAGGGTCACCACAACCCGAGAAACCTCACACGTGGAAGCTTAGGAAGCTGAAATGCCCCACTTACCTCTGGTCTGGAGGGTGCCACAGAGAGGCAGTAACACGTGTGCAGCCAGAATACTTATCCCAGAGCATAAAGTTCCCTCCCACACAGGAAGAAACAACTTCAGACCTGCAGGCAGGCAGCTCGAATCAATGGCTGCAGCTGCCAACTATGTGCAGGCACAAGTGTTTCAGCTGCAAGAGCAGGTGAGAACTAGATTTCTCTTCCAGATCCATAGCTACTGTACTACAGGAAGTGCTGAAACCCCCTTCCTTCCTACCAGGAGTTTTCCAAAACACCTGTAATTTCATGAGGCTGAGTTTTTATCAGGCAAGCTTGCAGTGATGGCAAGGTGCTTTTATTTTACCTTAAATGCAACAAGAAGTCAGAAACCACACGGACACAAACTTGATGGCACAGATGCTGAACTAGTCTGATGGAGACCATAGGACACAGCACTGGTGACCTGGCTGACCAGGCAGGTGGAAGTAACAATGGCCTGCACATTTTGCAAGTCCTGGTAGGTGCGTGAGGAAGAGAAGAGCTGAACCAGGCCAGGCCTTACCAGCTCATTTCATAATCCCATGACTTACCTACAATGATATCAAAACCATCAACAGTCTTATCTGTCTGTAACCAGTATCAAACTGTGGAAACTCACAGCTCCTTGTCACCAATGATTCCAGAGAAGGTTAAACACACCAGCAAAATGAACCTTATGAACCACTCAGTCATCTTTCATGAGTAAATCCCCAACATCAAACCAGAGTCCATCCCCACAGATAGCTAAGGGTGCATGAACTCCATCTGTTGACCAGCAAATCACTGTTATCCAATTTACCTTTATAAACACTACTAACTATTGCTCAGAAGCACTACTACTCTTCAGCCATGACTCACTGCCCAAAACATAAAAGAAATTGCTTTGTACCCTTAGGAACAACAAAACACTTGTAGCTGGCAGCTACGAATCATGCATTTGAAGTTTCGTCTGACTTGAGGTAACTGCTAAACTGAGAACTTCAGGAATGGGCTTGTTCAAAGTTGTTTGCCTTGGGTCATGTAAGTATTAACTTCCCAATTTTCAGCAGCAGCGATTAAATTTGCTGAGCAAAGATATTAAATAATGTGCCTCTACGAACTATCAAATGTTATCATCAGGATAGTTCATCTCTGCTTTTTGCCACTGTGAATTACAAAACACAAAATATATCTCAAAACCTTGAGAACACTCAGAAAAACAGGGCAGCAATAAAATCTCCTTTCCACAAAGTATTCCAGGCAGCTCCATCTCTCCTTTCTGGATGTGCTTCCAATCTTTTTACATCAAATGCACATTTCAACATTTTCATACATTAGTTTTTGCTGAACTGTCATGATTTCTCTCAGTTCTATGGGGAAACTTTTAAACAGCAGTTGAGATTTGCAATGACAAATGTGATCAGGGGTATTACAAAAACAACCAAAAAATAACAAAACAAGAAACCAACCAAACACAAAAATAAAATAACAAAGCAGTTATTTTCTAGTTGACATGTTTTCTGCCTTTGATTAGAGTCTATCTAACATTAGAGGTACTGCTGTCCATTCTTATTGTCTCTTAGCAAAGAAAAAAAAGTCACGCTTTTTTTAATAAGCACATTACACTGAAAACTCATTAAACTCATTAATGATTGTAGGTGTTTTCAGTAACACCACTTTAAAGTAATTCTGTGCTGATTCCTACAGTCATTTCCCTCTCCACAAACCTAACTTGTCATAAAGACAGAACCATTAATAAACAGGTGTTGATTAATAAGAACTAGCTTGTGATTTTACACAGACCTCTTTTCTTCTGAGTCCTCTTTTTTTCTGAGTGGGCTCTTGCCCACTCTGGGAAACCCCTTTTAGCAATGGAAATGTCACACTGGTGCAGCATGAGACCTTGGTGACTTCTGAGTTCATAGATACCTTTACTGATACCATACTGATTTCCTTTCCTTGCCATGCTCCAGAGAAGTGGCTTCAGTTACCAACACAGTGTACAGGTGGAGGAGCTGATCCCCCTCCCTATGGGGCTGAGCAGCAAGGAGGACAAGAAGAAAGCCAACAGCAGGACTGCAGAGAAATAGCTGCACCACATACTGTAAGATGGAAGGAAGAGAGGAGAAAGGGAAGAGCACAAATTAACCCAAGAACGTCAAAAAAAAGAGCCGCCAACCAAACCAAATGCAAACACTAATTGAAGGTTGCTCTGTAACTCAAGGAAAGTGGTTGTGGATTGTAAGCCAAAACCATTTTTCACATAGAGACCTGTCACCAGCTGTTTTATGTGCTCAGACTCTGCTCACAAAGCAGTTCTAGCTGTGTGTACTCGAATAGCATTTCCTATTTCATGTTCATGAAAAGGAAAATCATGAACATGATTTACATGTTCATGCTTTCCAATTCTTATGTTCAGTCAGAGAGCCCCACTGGCCTTCCTCCAGCAAATTTGTAGCCACCAAGAACCTGGCTTATCGACGATTTTCTCTTAAATTGTGAACACATTTAATTTAAGAAGAAAAACATTTAGTTCCATCAGTGTTGAAAAAACCTGAGCACGTGGAAAAGCAACAGCTGCAGGTACGAAGCTGAACAAAACCAGCCTGCAATGCTCTTCAAAACAACTCCCTATCTCATGCAAAACAGGCAGGGCAGACATAACTGATGCTGGGAAAACATTATTTTTGTGAATGATCCACCTGCAATAGCTTAACCAGATTCAGTAATTGTTTAGCCAGAAGGCTGGTCAGCTTTCTGCCATTCCTTTCCCAGAGACAATTACTTGGGAACATGCACACACAGATACACTCAAATGCTGTCCCTCCACAGCAGGTCAGAGCCCCCTCAATTGCATCCTCCACACAAACCATACTTGACTCTCCCTCTCTGGCCCCCATCAATGAGTGCACTTAATCAGCCCTGCTTACCAAGATGCAAGTTCAAGCATGTATCAGACCAGGCTGCAGGAGCTTCCTAAACTACTGGGAGAGCTGGGGAGTCAGTGTACAAAGGTCCCAGGTAACAACCTGTTCTGTCTCAGAGCACATGGAGAACAAAGCAACTCACTTCAAGCATACTGCAAATGCAGATATCCAAAATATACTCCTTTTTGTCATTTTGACTGGGATTAAGATGTACTTTTATGTCTTCTGGACATATAAATATGAATACAGTGCTTTGAATTATAGCAAACAGGATCAAAAAGATACACTGTAAGACACCCTTTGTGCTGTCTTGTAAGTATGAAACAGCAAAGCCTAAGAAGCTTCATATTTTCATAACCAGGTAAAAACAAGCACTGAGCTCATATTGCAGAACAAACACGAAGCTAGCTCTTGTACAAAGCTTCCACTGTTTGTTCTCTATTCTCATCTTCCCAGTCTCGGAGGAATCTTTTCACTAACTCAAAGCAATGAAACCTCTGATGGCTGCACGTGCCCTAGTGCAGCTCTTGCTTTCCAAAAAATGAGGTACCTGCAAGAAGGTGAATGAAGTCTTCCCAGAGGCTTTCATGTGAGCCATGTCTTTTCCACAGGACACCACCTCTCTCAGCAGGAAGGGCTGGCCGAGCAGCTGAGTGCTTCTCTCTGTACTACACATGCAGGGCCTGACAAGGAGCTGTGGATGCTCTGTGAAAGCATTTGGAAGCTGAACTCTCCTCACACTCGCCTGCAACCCAGCAGATTTACATGGAAGCTGCTGCCTGCTGTCAGCAGCACCAGCATGACTTTTTTTTCAAAAGAGAACTTGTCACCTGGCTCCACAAGATGGTAGTTTGGATAATGTCATCACAAAAAGTAGGACCTACTGTCAATATGCCAAAGCTGTTCATTTTGAACAGGGCAGCGTGGTGCTGAACATCTTAGTCATTCACACTGAAGATGTAGCTTGGGCACACCATCCCAAAAAGCAGCACCTAAAATCAGTGTTAACAACCCCAACTATTTTGTAGGGAAAACAGCACTACTATGGATCTTAGCCATACTCGCTGTGGAATGCTGTCCAGGTGTGCCAGTGCTCAGGAGGAGGAAAAATCCAGGAGCATTCACTTAACCTGAGCTCCACCAAAACAGCTAAAGCTGTTATTCCCTCCCACAGATCACACTTGCAGAGGAGTTCTGCTGGCAGGTTGGGAAGCCAGCAGCTGGGGGAGAAAGAGAGGGAAGGCTGAGCAATAGAACTTGTTGGCTGTGGCTTGTAGTCAGAATTGCAAGCTGGACTGTGGCACGGGTGCTGAAGCACAGAGCCTCTCCTCTGAAGCACTTCACACTCTACACACAAGTATGCAAGCTTCTGTTTTCACAGTAAAATTCCTACAGCAGGAACTGTAAACAGATATGGCATTTCATTCTGTAACACATGTGCAGAAATGTTTTTCATGAAGGTTTCCATCATATTAATAAAGCAAGTGGAAATACCAACATCTGAGAGCAAAGTGAGGTAGGAGAACAACCCAGTATAAACAACTATAATGAAAAATATATTAAATCTACAGCTAGGCTATAGGTCTTAAAGAAAGAAGGTACAAATCAAATTTTGCTTTTATACTTATTCATTAAAAACACTTGGATAACTACAGTTCAGATAAGCAAGTTTACAAAATACATTTAGGCAGAAAATGTGTGAAGAAAATGCAAGGCACAGAACATCATGACCTCTCCTCTATGTCCTCTTTTTGCACCCATCCCATTTAACATCTTCTCTGTATGATGTGCTGCTAGCAAAGAAACCCAGAAATCCACTGTCCCTCATCTCTGAGAATACTTCTATGTAAACAAAAATTTTTGTATCAAGTCCTTTAGTGTACCAGGCATACAGAAGTAAAACACCCAGAATCAATTATAATTTTTTAATGCATATTTTAAGTTTGACTAGATCAAGACCACACCACCGACAACTATGTCTGCAGTGTACATTTCAAATGACAAAGAGAGAAAAATTGTCTTTGCTTTCACAAGGTGTGCAGATTTGCCCCTTGTGATATTCACAGGGGTAAAGGACAAGCAGTTTCTGGTGCCCAGGAACTGTCCCTTCAACTCAACCATGCCTGGTCACAATTCAGCCTCTTCTGAATTGTGACCAGGTGCCTTGAGTCTGAGAAGCTGGAAAGACCCCAGATACACATCCTCACTTCTAACCACTCTAAATTTAGCACCTCAGTGAAGTTGCTCTTCCGTCCTTCCCCCTTCCCCACGATAAAGGCAGCACCAAAAAGGAACACACAAAACCCAACCAATCTGGCCCCTGAAACATGAGCTACATTCACAAGACAAAAATAGAAAGCTTTCATGTTTCATTATCAGACACTCAACCGCACAGCACAGGAAGCTAAAGCTTCAGGCAACAGTAGGTTTCAAATACTCCTCAAAATGGGAGCAAAGCTTACCTTTCCTGCTCTGTGAAAGGCTAAAAGAAGTTGGCTTGGCAATTACAAAAAACATTAAGAGTCCAACAAGCCTCTCCAGCAGCAATCCAAGCAGTTTTTTAAGCAATAGCATCATCCTCACTTCATAAATTGTCCAGTGAGGACAATCATTGCCTCCTCACTTCTTCTGATTCAAAACTCTACAATCTAAAATACTGAAATAATTTTAGATCTTTAAAAGTTTAAGACTTAGAATTTTTTTTTTTTTGTATTTTTTGTAAAGTTTTAAAGATTTAGTCCTAGTCCCCAGAGGAATTCAGGAGAAAAAAAGAATAGAAAAACACAATTTCTAGGGAGTTGGCACTTCATGAACTCCAAAACATGTACTTGCTTACAGCCCTTCAGCTTCCCTCTGTTAAAAGCAGCCTGAATTTAATGGGGTTTGTGTCTGCTTCCTAGGGTTTGGGAAGGCCAGATGGAAGGCAAGGGAGGACCTGAGGAAAGCAGAAACACTGTACTGTTCCTCTGTCAATGGTGTGTCAGGTTCTTCCAGAAGTCCCCTCAGCCTCCATCTTTACAGTCTCAACAACAGATTATGTAGCCATCTGCTGAGCTTCAGTTTTTTAAAATGTTTTTATTTTAAGAGAATTTGTCACCATGCAAAGTCACAACTCTTCCTCAAATACACTTTTTTTGTGCTGGCTTGATCTTTCTTATCCTATCTCTTCTTACCCATTCTGCACTTCCCCCCAGGGAAATCAGAAACAAACAGGTTTCACTCACCTCACTAGCTGGGAAAATGGTGTTTATGAATCTGAATGGACTTTAACACACTGTGAACTAGAAACTACACAAGTAATTTAAATTTGTCTGAGTGAGTCAGCCTGGCTCTCTTCGTCATTCACATCTAACCCATTCCTAGCCTTACTACACACATTCAGAGGACATCTTCTGGGGTTTATCACCTGTTGAGAAACACCACATTTCAATACCCAGATGTGTGGCTTTGCCTCTTTTGTCCTGGCAAAATCCTGAGACATAGCAGATAAGATAAATTGCTGTCTGGTTTGGTTTCTGGTTTTTTGTTGTTTTTTTGGTTTTTTTTTTTCAATTGAAAGAGTTCAGCACAGCAGCAGCACAGCACAACTTCCCTTCTGGGTGAAAGGACAAGGTGGCTGGCAGTGTTACCTGGTGGATGCTACATCACTGAGTGGTGGAGCAAGCACTGGGAAGAGGAATTATTGCCACTCCTGCTTAGCATGAATGAGCACACAGAGCCATGTAGGGGAGGAGCAGGAGAAATGCTCCATTAGGATGAAAAGGGAAATGAAGACACAGTTTTATATTTCCCATGGCATTGCTATGCTTACTTTTAAACAATGAAATGAAAATTTCACTTAGGCATCCCACAACACTTGTGCAGAGCATCCAACATCAAGATGCCCTACAGCCCACTTTCAGTAGTCTCAAAATGGAATTAGCTTTCTTATTTTACAGCCTGGGGAATTCAAGATGCCTGTAAGGCAGAGAACATGAAAACAGCAGCAAAACTCAAATAGCTTAATCCATTCAAAACTAGAAAAATCTCAGTAACTACCACCAGTGGATTCTTAAAGAACTGACAAATGCAATTGCAGGACTAGATGCAAGGGCTTTAATAAAACTATTAAGTATAGGGTAGTATATAATATGAAAATATTCAATAAACACAGTAACTAGATTTGAAAAAAATAGATCACAGGGGAAGTGGCAAGCAAAGCCAAGTCATCCAGGCTCACAAAAAAACACCTCAGCAGAAACAGGGCGTTGGAGCACATTGTAAAGGCAGGCATCATTAAAGAAAGTCTAAAGGAAAGCAGAATAAGACACAACATTGCTTGCCAACACCAATGAGAAAAATCACATCAGACCAATGTGACTTTATTTCTCAGTGTTGTAGCTCATTTTCTAGACGAGGGAAATATTAGCTTCATGTGAAAGAAATCTTAGCTTTAACACAGCTGAGTACCCTAAAACACACAACAGTGTTGCTGAGGACGCTGGAGGTGGAAATGAATAATTTTAATGTGGGTAGAAAACTTGTTATGAGAGACAAAATGAGGGTTAGATAGAGACCAGACTATTACATCAGTCAATATCTCACCTAAGACACTGATACAAAAGCCCTCAGCATTAAGTCTAAAGGCCTCACCAGCAAATGGTTGAAGGGAGAGGCAACTCCTCATGTGGCAGAACACCAGAAAAAGCTCAGTGTATTTGCATTCTGAGGGGGCTGTAAATGTCTCTCTTACTGATTCAGTAAATCTTGAAAAAGACAAGAACTACTTAAATTTTCAATTATTTTAACTGGGACTAGAACCAAGTATGGTTAAATTACTGACAACACATGTCAGAAATTAGAACACTCCTTACCACTAGGAAAGCAAGACATAGGATGGGTACAGTAGAGGCAAGAACCTTACAGACAGAGTTTGGTTAACATATGAGCACTAGATTATAATGCGATATGCCTGTAACAGCAGGAACTAGAGTCAATGAACCAGTCCTCTCCTGCAAAGGTTTTTCTTTATTGACCAATATTTTAACAGATTTTGATGCAGGTGCCTCTTTCCTCTTCCACTAGAGCTTATTCAAACAGGTGGTCATATAGTACAACTTGTCAGAAGACTCTAAGCCTGCACTAACCTTTAAGTTAAGTATGCCTACAGTGTGGCAATACCAGATGAGCTTCATTTTTGGGAAGGGGAAGGAGAATTGATTTGTTTGTTTGTTTTAAATTATATTATGCTTCGTTGCTCAGACCAAATCTTGAAGGCATCAAGAATCTCTGCGGGAACAAGTTCTAGAGCTGGGTTCAGGGCAGCAACATCCAGCACACCTTCTCCTCAAAGTGGCAGAGGATAAACGGGATGTAGCACTGGTCTAGTTAATGCATCACACAGCTGAAATGCAACAATGACCTCACTGAGGAAAAGAGAAGTCTAATAAGAATTAGAAAAAGTGAATTTCAATAATGGCATTGTAAGATCTTGATTTTCATGTAAGACATACCCTACACATCTAAATTCTTCTTCAATGCCCAGATTTCTTACTCCCCACAGACTAGCCTTTCCTATTACTATTTGTCTGTCTTTGGTGGAAGTCTGCTGGAATTTTTATTGAATTCTTGTAGAGTCCTCCTAGACACCTGGGACTCTGAAGGTCTGCAGGTGTAGCTAGACCCAGCTCTATGCAGGTAGGTCCAGCAGCACATTCAGTTCTCACAGACTGATCTCCTGGATCTACAGAATTCATGTCAGATACAAATATAAAGCAAAATTGTGTATCCCAATTCAGTTACAGAAGAACATTCCCACGAATGCATCTCATTAGGAAGCTGGAGAATGGTAGATGTAGTGATAGGAAAAAGATTTAATATGAGTCTTGAAAAAATGGCTAGCAAAAAACACCCACCCACATGCATGGATCCAGAACAGCATGGTATGTAAGGTGGGCAGAAATAGCTGCCAAGGATGATGTGAGCAGTAATAGAATATAATCAACAACAACAAAAATCCCAGAACAGTTGCTCAACTTATAAAAAAAGAATCAAAATATCCTGAAAACAAGTCAGTAAATCTGATCTTATTTATTCCAGCAAATTGCAGTAACAGGAACAATAACATTCCCAAACTGGAAGTTAGTGTTTATTTAAAGTACACAATAAGCCCAGAAGTTTACATTGACATAACATGTACTTTAAAGTGAGCAATTTTTATTTATTTATTCATTACCAGTATTTAAAACAAAAACCCACTACACTTCTAGATTTCCCTGTTGCAGAAAAAATGCAGCCAGAAAGTGCAATATAATGAAATGAATACCTACAAATCCATAACAAGTCACATCCCCTAAAACTAGTTCACATTCACTAACAGAGGAAGTAAAATGGCAAGATGGCAAAGAAGCAGAAAATCAAGTCGTTCATGTAGTAAGTGCAAGCAGATTTCTATTTCTTATCAGTCCACCTCTTATTAGTTCTGCTAAAGAAAGATTACCCTGGAGTTTCAAACACCACACAACTGTCAGATATAAATGCTTCAGCATTCATAGAAATACTACAAATTTAGCCATAAAGATACATACTGCACTTCCCTACACCCTGCCACAATAATTGTAATCTAGAGTTTAAACAGTTTTTAAACTCTATTTGCTGCATTTGGGATCTCACAGAGAAATCTGTTGTTTCTGAAGTCTGTGACTTGCAACACACACCAAAAACCAAGAGAGCAAAGGAAACTTGCTTGCCATTCCCTGCATTTACTATACACACACCCCTCTGTCAAGAGGCTTATAGGTTTTGGCACTCCTTTACTTACTCCCATGTTCCTCATCTACTGAATTATTAGGGAACAAGCTACAAATGGGCTGTATCTAACAGATAAAGCCTGATGGAGATGTACAAAACTTCAATTTGTTCAGGACCTTGCCAGCAAATCCAAACAAGTCCCTATACTTCAGAGAATCCTGATAATCCTTCCTTACTTTGCCTATTTTACAGCTTTGGGAAGGGGCAGCACCTTGGGCAATGTGTAGCTGTGCCTACATGGCATGAACTGCAGCATACAGAAAACCATGAACTAGCTGACAAAGCAGGCCAGCTACACCACTGTGAAGCTGCTCTTCAGAGCTTCACCTCCTCCCTTCTGTACTACACAGTTTCTAGTATCCAAGCTAGTGAGGTTTAGGCTTACCCAAGAATCCCAAGCCATTACATTTAACACTGTGAAAAATTGCTTTTGGATTTCTAGACCCCATTAAAATTAAAAATAACAGAAGAACAAATCAGACTGAAACTTGTGGTTTTTTCAGACGAGGACAGAACACAGCTTAATGTGTTCTGCTCTTATCTACCCAGGAAATGCTCAAGCAGTGCACATTTGCTTCTCCAGTTCCACCCAGCAATTCCAGCAGCTGCCTCAGTTTATGGCTCTGGCCCACCTGCCTTAAGGGACCAGCAGCAGGTCCTACTCGAGATCAAAGGACAATGCAGCACAAACCCATGTTGGGGGTCTCCATTACACCACACATTTCCCACAGACAAGACTCCTTCAGTGTCAGCATTAACACACATTAGAGATCATACACAATGGGAAGAACTGCTTTTATTGGTATGAGAGAAAGCTTAACAGGCATTTTGGATGTGTTTAGTGTATTTGTTTGAAATTTCCTTAATTCAATTTTAGATTGTTAAAGGCAGTCCAAACATATATCTGTCTTGAAATCCTTATTCAGGGGATATACAACTCATAGAAGAACATGAATATACTGTGCATATGGAATCTGATTTAAAAGCAGAAGCATTTGTTTTATAACCATATTACTTAATATCCCATGGTTTTGGCTGATATATTATTCAGCTGAAATACTGAGACAGTTTGGAGAAATGCTGATTCTGATGAAGGCTCAAAGCACCTCCCATATTCATAAAGGAGCCATTTCACAAATGGCATCATATTCCTTAACATGTTTATCCTGAAGAGCATTCAAGTCCTAATTAGGAACAGAGCCACACTCTGTTAAAACTGAGAAAAAGTATATTTAGATATCATCTATCCCCAGTGATCTTGCAGGAAGACACATAGCATATGGCACATGAGAAAATCAAAAAGGGGAGGGGGCAGAAGAGAGAAAGAGACTGAGCGTTAAAAATACTTCAAATGAATACTCAAGTGAAAAAAAAGTTTAAAAATGGGAAAAACCACAAACAAACACCACCAAAACACTTTGTCATGAGCTCAGCATTTCACAGAAAGATGTAGAGATGTGTAGGCATTTTAAACTAAAATGACATTGACATTTCTATGTCAATTGCTTTGCGCCCTTCATCTTTGTATTCACAAGAGTAGACATGTCCTAGCTCTGTTTAGTACCTTAAACAATTAGTTTCTTAAAATTTGACACCATTACTGAAATTCAGCATTTAAACACACACACCCTCCAATAGTATTTAAGAATTCTCATTTTGTGAATATTTCCCAAAAGAGTGTTTTGGTTTGTTAGGGATTTTTGTTTTATTTCAGATTAAAAAAAAAATACTAACTTCCAGTTGCAATGCTAGAAATTTCAAAAACACAAAATATGAGCAAACTGCAGTATTACCACAAGCCAAGGATTCCTACTGCAAGCTAGTGACCCTTTAGAGGTAACTGAGAATTTCCATGAACTTACTTCAGGCAGAATTGTGAAGGGATGTTAACCTACCTTTCACCATTTTACTGCCAAGTCTCATAATATCCAGCAGTTTTCATAAATCCCACATCCTGGTGTTAGTATCAGAGTTATATAAGAACACATTTTATTCTCCAAAACCACCTGAAGACTGACTTCAGTCTTGCAAGAAAACCTTGGCTATATTTCCACAGTTTGTTCCATAAGCTATAAAATCTGAACACAAATAAAACCAAGCCACTGCTTCAAGAACAACCACAAACTTCACAAACTTTTAATCTCCTAAAATCCAGAAAAAGGTCAAGTGGAAAAACAGAATTCAGGAGGTGCTGCTGCAAAAGTTTGAAATCTTTTCTTTGGTGAGAGAAAGAAGGCTCCTAGCACAGTTTCCTGTACTCTGTCCAGGGACTTGCCCAAAGAAGCAGGCGAAACGCTTTGGGTCTGTAATGTGCTGTCCTGTCACTTGATTGTTACAGCCCTTGGCAGGCTGCCTCAGAGCACAGCCCTGTACAGAAACACTCAAGCAATGCTGAGCCACCTGAGCAGCACACAAAAGGATTCAGTGCAGGTCATGGAAGTTGCCTCCTGGCCTGCCACACACCCCATGCCAGGCAACTAAATCAGCTTCCCAAGGGGTAAGCTGAGCCACACAATTCTTACATCCCATGATTCATGCTGGAAACAACTTGGCCAAGTCTTGAGATTGGGTTATCTCACTGCATCACCCCTCAGCCTTGGTGCATGCAAAGCAGGGGAAAAGTGGATGAGGAGTCCAACAGTGGAGAAGCAGCAAGGAGGCTCCCTGATAGGAGACCCAGCACAGCTGCAGCAAGTATGGCTGTGGAGAGCCTTCACCTCTGTTTGGGACACTGGCCAGGATTAACACCTGGTCTGACTCAAACTGCACAGCCCCATCTCTGAATGTGGACTGGACAAAAGCTCTCTGTGAGACTAGAAACCAAAATCATCAGCCTTTGGCATCTAGTCACGCCTGTTGCCTGGTATCTGTGGTGAAGGAAGCTGTTAAAATGAACATGGAAGTGGCCTCCAATAAATGTCTCCACATAAACTGCGAACCACGTGCAGCTGCCAAGGAAGTAAATCCAGGACTGGAGCCAAGCATGCGCTCTGTGACACACAGTCAGGCTGGAAAGGTGAGGGGGCTGCTGTGCAACTGCAGAGAGCAGCAGCGAGGGCCAGGCCAGGCACACGGGAGGCTCCCTCAGCAAGTGCAGCAACAGGATGAGCAAGGAGCCACCACCATGTCCTGGCAGCAGATGACCCTTGAGGTGCTTCTGCCTCTCACTCTGTCCCAGCAGGGCAGACAGGACTTCATTTACATACTTCTTATTGACTGAAGTCACCTCTAGATTTTCAGAGAGTTGATTATAACCAGATCTGAGTAAACAAGCCTGCAGTGGCCCTGGTGGCAGGGTAGCAGCCAGGTCTGCTCTCAGAATAATGCCACCATCCTTGGCTGCTTCCATCCCAAAAATGGTGGGGGCACATGACTTCAGGTAATGGACGTCCTCCCCACACACCCCTGTGTGCTCCAAGCAGCCAGTGCCAGATGAGGAGCTACCACCCACAAGGAGACACCAGCTGAGCACACACCTGGCCACCGTGGGGACATCATCAACAGATGTCATTCACCTACAGAGGAATCACTTCCATGAGGGAAAAAAACAAAGACTCAGGTGACCATGCAGCAGAAGTTACTTCTGAATTTGCTCTCACTTTTTTTTTGCCTTCCTTTGCCTGTTTGACAGGTCTTTCAGATATGTGCAATGACCACTTGGAACCTGCCAGCCTGGGCGCCCACCCTCCCCTTGCTGTTTATCTACATCTCACTACGGCAACTTCTTCAGCAAGCTGTTACACTAAGCATAAAAACAAGCAAATTATACAGTAGATAAAATGCCAAGCTCATCTTACATTGCCAGCTCCATTTGGGGGGAAAAAGAAAAAGTGATGAAGTCTGCATGCATATAATCACAATAATTAGACACTTGTAACCAGCTGAACATCAGCATGCATGCTGAAATTAAAATTGCCCAGTTTGAAAAACGAAGAGGGCAGGGTCTGTGCAGGCCTGTCTTGTAGAAGAGGGAGGAAGTATTTTTTTGGCTGATTCAGCTCCTTCTCAACAAAAACCCTACAGCATTTACCATTTATCACTCACTAGAGAAGGGCGGTTGAGTTTGTTGTACATTAACATGCTCATCATAAGTAATTTCTTAAGTTGAAGAATTTAAAACTTGGCTGTGGGTGGCCAGACATACATTTGAACAATTAAATAGTGCTGTGCAGTTTTGGTTTGAGTTTTTAACATTTGCTTCTTCTGCTACCATTAAAAATACCTCATTTCTTAGCCCACTGTCACTGGTAGTCTTTTTTAAGCACATATTGTGTAGCTACTCACTGAGAAAGCCACTTCACAAAAGTCCTTGTGAGTTTAAATGAAAACCCTACTAACTCCTTAGTGTTTGTTTTACAAGTTCTCAGAATTAGAAGGTCAACAAATGTGTAAATCCAGTACAGAATAAATCTTCAATATTGGTACTTGTCACATAAGATAATCCCTTTAAAACCAGCCTGCTCATCCTGAAGACACTATTGCTAACTTCAAACATCAAAGTAACTCCCAATCAAAGGATTCAATGAAGTTCAAAACTGTCAACCCACGCTTTTCAAATTTTCCATCTTTTATTGTATTTTCAAACTGTATGTCTTAATCTCCCTTTTTATCCACTAAAGCAATGACTTAATTTTAAGAATATTGCTTACTTACTGCAAAGACAAAATAGAAGACAAAAATTTGTTCTGTTAAGGACAAGACAGTCACTAATTTTCTGTGGACATGACAGCCAAGTTTTCCTGCAGTAGGAACTAGAAGTAAAGCTAAGAGTAATCTGTACTCAAGTTTTTTTAATTTTAAAAAAAATTCTTTTTCACTTTTTCTTTTTGTACATTATTTTTTTTCCATCTCACAATGTCTTGAACCTACATATTTTTAAACCCACAGACTGCAAACATCATTAATTTTATATAACCTGTAGGGAGCCCACTTCTTCATTCACTGAGATTTTGCATGATATCTGTTTGAAGTAATTTATTTCCTACTGAAATCTGTAATAGTGAATGAGCAAAAGGCACAGAATAATGAGAAGAGATTACGGGGATATCATTTTATTTTGGAACCGTATATTTCACATTGTCATACTTCACTGGGTAAACATAGAACAAATTAAGTCTTCATGAAGGAGACTGAAAAAATGCAGGGATTCTGTTGCATGAGTAGCACTGGGTTTAAAAGTAATAAGATGTGATTGGAATTATTCTAGTTGTTCTTTCTCTACTCTAATCAACTCAAGTACATAACTGGTGTAACAAGAAACAAAAACCTATTATGAGAATAAGAGAATCATAACATTTTTAGAATGCAATTAGTGCCTTGTTTGATGAAGCAAAATGAAAATGATAACTCATTATTACCCATGATAGGTAATAATAATTTTATCCTCTGATGACTTTTCTCCATACTCCTATAAAGTTTAGCATTGGTAAGACAGAGATAGAACAAAAAGCTCTTCACGTGTTATTAGATCATTTTGAGATATGTTTGGGTGGGACAATGTGGCTTCCTCCAAACATTTACCATTTAAATTTCTTTGTAAAAGGGGGGGATTTTTCTAAGGTATTTTAAAGAAACTTCTCCCACAGCCAAAATTTTATTCTCAAGAAGTTCTTGATACACATCTTCATTCAGATACTGTTTTGTACTCTTCTAGAAGTCATTTACTTCAAATTTTGCTACACTGTTTCTATGAGAAATTGCAAACAAGCAGTTTGTGAGACCAGATTCTTTCTTACAGTGTACAAAGAGTACTTCCACATACAGAAATGACAAGTCAAGCTGAAATACTCAAAATACAACTGCAAAAAATAATTATTAGTAATTGTTTAATAAATCCTGGAGGTCTTCATTTGCTGAAAAGCAAGAAGTAAGGCAAAGAATTGCCTGGCTAAGAAACTGGAGTGCCTTGTGTATTTGCTGACAGACAAGCCTGCAGCTCTTCTTGTTAGGACTCACGTAGCACTTCTAAAGGCTTGGCCACCAAAAAAGACACATGCAGGAGATACATCTGTTCAGGAGATCCTAACCAACTCACTGAGGGTAAAGGCAACTGGTTTTGAAATTGAAGAGGTTAATATAAACAGCTGTTGACAGTCTTCATCCCGTGGTCAGCCAAGAAATGGGTGAATATGGGTTTGTACCTCACAAGCAGTTGCTTTACTGAAGGATGTGAGATCCAGTGCCTCACAGCACGTGTCATGGCCGGGATAAAGCCATTAGGAGCCACAGTTACCTTTCCCACCCTGCAGCACTTCCCCATCAGGCTGCTGTTCCTGCTCCACACATCTCTGTAAGAGAGCAGCTCTCACCAAGGTTTGTGACAGCTTCCCTTCTTCATACAGCTTGTTTACACAATGAGATACTAACATGTCAGGGAAAAAATGTGCAAAGCCAGTGGCACATTTGGCCATTGGCCAAGCTGCATGCACACACATGCAGCTAACAACATCTTCATGCTAGTGAAGCAGCTGTGGGACACCCAGGCATTTAGGGTGCAGCACAGCTCCATCAGACCTGTTGCTCAGACATCCAGCAAATGGGATAAGGACAGACAACACAGAAGCTCTAAGTTTGCTTAGAGTTTGCCCTGTGAAACTACTCCAGATACAAATGTTCAAAAGAAACTATAAAATATCCATCAGTATACCCAGGCTAGGACAGTTCTTTCTTTCCTGAGAGTTTATTTCCCAGGTTTGTCAAAAGGCACCTCAAGCTGTCTGACTCCTGCCAGAGTGTAAAGCTAAAAGGCAAATTCATCTGGAGTTTGTCTCTTTAGAAGTCACCTGGGGAAACCCCAGGACACCCACTTTTCTCTGGGTTTATGTTATGCCTCAGAAACAGTTTTGCTGAGACAAAGCAGTTTTCTGCAAATTCACAGCTCTGAAAACCATCAAAATCCTCTGAAACAGTCAGAAAAAAAACCAAAAAACAAAAAACCCTTTTATTATATACTGCTTTTTTATCACCATCAATAGCCCAGAATAGAGGAGAACACACTTAAGCAAAATTTAGGCAATGTTTGATGCTTCCTAGCATCAAGCAATCCATGGAGGGACCCCACTGCCAGATCACCTGACACACCTTTATTAGCCATTCAAAAGTAACTAAACAGACATGTCCAAACATTTCTATCACTTCAGAGAACAAATGGTTTCTTTCCAACCTTCTTCCTTGCCCTGGAAAACGTTTGCTCAATGACAGATATAAATTATTAACTAAGACTTAAGACTGATAAAGTTCTGATAATAATTGCCTAGGAAGAAAAAAATTACCCCAAGCAAACATTACTTGCAAAGACATCAAGAATAAGCCTGAAGCAATTCATACAGCACAACTAAGTCTCTAGCCATAAAGATTTTTTCAATTAAAAAAAAAAATCAAGGAAAAAAATCCTGCAAATTCTTTAACTCTAGCCTGAGAAGCCCCCTGAACACCTAACCCCTATGCTGAAATACAGATATTGCTGGAATAGCTGGATTTCAGCATATGCTAACCTACTTTGCTGAAATAGTGCCCAGATAACTTATAAAAATTTTATACTGTATTATATAAACAACTGTCTAACATAAAAGTTATGTACTCCACTAGACACCCAGGCTTCCTATGTTTAGACCTAAAAGAGATACCTGCATCTGTTTAAGAAACATTAACATACATTGAACTTGTCAGTGATTTTACAAAGTCTGCAAGTTATTTGTACCCCATGTGGCCACATACATTTAGTCTGAGATTTAAGGAAAAGAAACAAGGAGGGACATGTAGCACAATGTAAACTTGTTCAGGAACTTTCTCTTATATCAGTACAGAAAACAGTCAAAAACAACCTTCAAAGAAATGGAAGAGGTCAACTAAAGGCCATTTTACCATTGGCAGGAATAACAGGCAGCAGGCCTGAAAACCAAAGAAATGTCTTAAAAGTCCTGCATAACTTTCGATTCAGCCAGTTCACCTGGTTTTCAAGCTCCCATAAATCATTCCTCAACACTACTGCTTGCTTAAAAAAAACCCAGAAATTAAAAGTTAACCTAGGCCATGTGGGAAAGTGTACCATCAATCAGTGAAAAAACCACTTTGATCCAATGCCACCATTCCCAAGGAAAGCCTGCAACACTTGGCAGAAACGCAACATTAGACTTATGCTTTGAATGCCAAGCCTGAAAAAGCAGGAATCTTGCTTCAAAAAGGCACTTAAAGAGCAGAAAAATAAGTTTAAGAATTACTGATTTAATGAATAATTTCTAGTTAAATAAACTACTATTTCAATAAACTCCCAATGTATTTAGCAACATACTTCCTGGTTATTTTTAACCTCCCAGCAAAGTTACTTCATGAGCTCTAACAGCTTGCCACCAAGTGTACAAAACTGTAATATGGGGAGGCAAGCAGGGTGATTTCCACCCAGTCCTATGCAGCCAGGGAGATTATGTAGTTGTTGCTACTCACCACCTGCTTTAAAAAGAAGTATCCTTCTTGTTTATCTTTTTTTCCACTATATTACCAAGGGCTTCTTCTTGGTTTAACTCCTCCCTGTTTAACTGCCCCCTAAAACCTCTCTAATAAAGGTCTAATCCAGAAGACTATGGCTTCTCCACAAAATATGTCCCCACAAAGTCAGGCAGTTCACCCCAGGTCAGATGAGTGGCAGGAAAGAAGATACACTATCCAAACTTGAACAAATAAAAGTCAATCATCATTTCTTCTTCGGGATGCAACATGAAGCCTTTCTGGAGGTATGGCCACCCTCAGCAAACGCAGCTGTCACTTAGATGTTCTTAAAAGGGCTGATTTTACTCTGAGGGATTCAAATGCAAGTCATTTGCTCTTATTACTACAGTGAGCAATTTGCTAGGAACTTGAAGCACGGGAGACATTTGTAATAAAATCAACTTGACTGAAATTCTACTTGGTGTGCTTCTTTTAGCACTCTGGCTACTTGGTTGTGCAAGTTAAAGATTTAAACAGTGCAGCACACATAAGAAAAACTTACTTTAAGAGTCTAGAATGGCTACACAGGAACATGTAAGAAACACACATTTTCCAAAACAAACTGTAACAATTGCACACTGAAGCTCTTCCCCGCAGCTCCCTACTTTACTTAGCTGTGTACTATGTACTCTGTATAGGCATATGCAGTAGGATTGTGCCATTTGTTAGCCTACATCTGCACCCCTTTCTCCCTTCAAAACAGCATGAAAACAGGGGTCCAGAGTAGAAAAATGTCTGTGCCCAGTGCAGCATCCAGGAGCTGCAGAAACGAGAAGCCTGCTGTCCTAAGAGCCAATCCTTCCCCTGCCACCTCTCCATCTCTCCCTGACACCCCAAAGCCTGCCAGGCTGAAAATCTTCTCAGTCCTGCTTGTTTCACTCTGTTCTTGCAGCTTTCAAATAGCAGACACTGGGTGCTACTGTAAAGAGTATGAAAAATAACAATAACAGGAAGCAGGATAGAAAGAAAAAAAAAGACCTTTTTCTCAGTATTGATGTTTTTTGAACTGAATTAAAACATGTAAATCAGGTCTTCACTAAAAGAGCCACCAAAAACTTGTCTCTAAAATAGATTCTGTTATAAAAAGGGGAAAGTGCTGTGAGGAACCAATTAATTCAGAAAATAATCATAATTATGTAATACTTACCCATATCAGTGCTTTTATTGCCACACACTCAGTAACCTAAACTTACAAGAAATAAATATTTAAAAAAACCTGTTGGACAGCCAACATATGATCTTCCTCCTCCAGAGAAATTACAAAACTACTAATTCATTAATTCAACTAAGTCCACGAGTGCAGTAACAGAACGTCTAATTAATTAAAAAATCAGGCATTTCCCTGCTGACACATCAGCTTTAGGTGGAAGGTGAGACTGCTGGAAGACAGTCCAAGTCTGGGATCTGCTGCAGATTGACACCTATAAGCTGTGTGGCTCTAAGAACTTTGGATAGAAACTTTTATTGTAGATTAAACATGTTCAGGGTAGCTGCTTTAGAAAGACTATAAAAGAAGAAAGAGTAAAGGGAATCATCCACAATTGCTGTGGATTCTTTCTGTGATTTTTTAACTACTGATGGTAAATTTAATTTAAGCTAATATAATTTAATTTCTAAGCATTATAATCATAGAATTATTTACATTGGAAAAGACTTTTAAAATCATCCAATCCAACTGTCAACCCAGCACTAAACCAAGTCCCCAAGTGCCACAGTCACACCTCTCTTCAAGAGCTCCAGGGATGGTGACTCGGCCACTACCCTGGGCAGCCTGCTCCAATACCTGACCAGTTTTTCAGTGAAGAAACTTTTCCCAATATTCAATTCAAACCTCCCCTGACACAACTTGAGGTCATTTTCTCTTATCCCATCACCTGTTAATTGGGAGAAGAGACTGACTCCCATGTTGACACAACCTCCTTTCAGGTAGTACTAGAGAGTGATGAGCTCCCCACGAAGCCTTGTTTTCTCCAGGATAAACACTCCCAGCTGCTCCTCATCAGACTTGTGCTCCCTCCCCATCTCCCTTGCCCTTCTCTGGACATGCTCCAGCATCTCAATGTCCTTCTTGTGTTCAGTTCTGGGCCCCTCACCACAGCATTTGTGGTGTGGCCTCACCAGTGCCAAGCACAGGGGGATGATGATCACTGTCCCAGTCCTGCAAACTGGGATAGAGATGGTTTGCCAAGGAAGGCTGGATCATACTGTAATCAACTCGCTGGGTTTAAGAAGAGCCTGATTCTTTGATGTACAAGAAAAGTGACTGGTCCCCTTACAAAATATTCTTTCCTCACAGTGAACTCAAAGCAATCTAATAATGTTTATGAGGAACTTCCTTCATAAATAGAATAGAAATTAATAGAAAGGTTTATATCTTTATCCCAAAGGGTAGGAGAAAAATCACCAGCATAGTTAATTACGAAAGTATAAATGTACACCAGGGTAACCACAGATTTGGAATGAATGCTATTTCAGAGCCAAAGAATAGGAATTATCCAACACAGATGGACGTCAACCACTGCACAAGCCTGACACTTCCAAGAAAACTTGTCTGTCAAGAAAAGCCTTGGATAGGCTCTGAAAACTTAAGCAACAAAATCACTTTATTTTCTCAGCAAATGGCACATATTTTCAGAAAGAAACCCAAACCAAACACCCCCCCAACCACAAACCTTGAACCAAAAAGCCACCAGTATTTAATACAGCATCCCTTGTTGACCCCCCAATATATCAATCAACATTTTACAGAACAATTTTTAAAGCCAATGATTAGTTGATAAACTGTGGAATAATATTGAAAGGAATAAGATGAATGTGTCTTTACAAACAGACCATGAAAGTCTGCTTGTTCATAGGGCCAGGAACTTACAGATAGGGAAGTAACTGAAGAAACTATCAGTTCTAGAAAATGTTACTAATTGACACAAGCTGCTGCTCAGCCAAGGCCATGTGAAATTCCTGAACTTAGAGAAAAAGAACAAAGACTTAATAGAATTGTGAATAGTTTGGTTTGTTTTTTTCCTTTCTCTTGTATAACAAAATGGGGGTAAATATTAGAGGGGGGCATAGAGTAGGCGATTTGGGAAGGCTGTATCTTCTGAGTACCTCAGCCAGGGGGGGAACAAAGAGAATGCGGCCGGGAACTTGGGATAAAAAGGGGGCTGCATCCCCCAATAAATTGAGAGATGCCAGGGGAATGACCCATGGCCTCTCCCTTTATTCAAATAAAGTTACTGGACTCCTCTGTCTCCGTTCTGGATGTAAATCTCTGGCACTGTGAATTTTTCCACACAGTGTCTTCTCTTTTTATCTTGCAAATAATTTTATCATATCCTTCTCTTATCTTTTATTGCTGGCTGCCTATTTCATTTGAATTTTATCAAATTAAAGCAAATCTTACTTTGAATTCCAAGAAATTCTTTGATCGTGACTTACAGAAACACTTCACACCAATTAAAATTTTAAATTTTTATGGTACACTAACACTTAAAGTCACTAATATAATTGTGTCTTCTGTATGGCATAAATTCATTGAAACTTTGAGAAAAGCTTTCTATTATCAAAAAAATATTCATGTGATATTTAAAAGACTTAAAGTAATGCTAATAATGTAGCAATAACTATGAAAGACAGTAGAGCACGTAACACAGATGTCTTTCCCATATAGCTCAGAAATACTTTACTGAATTTAAGTTTGGTTTTTTAAAGAAAGCTAAGTGTCACTGGATTTATTATGTATAAATGAGGCAGGATTGGTTCTCAAAACTAACAACTTGATGTCAGATTTGTGAATGAACTGTTACAGACAAGAAAAAGTAGGTGATGAATAGCAGTACTCTAAGTAGTAAACCTCATGATGAGGAACATACACAGCAAACCACCCAAAGCTCATTTCTCTGCCATTCACAGCCTTCAGCTTGTACCAGTGAATACTAGAGGCACCAGAGAGTTTGCTGGAGAAATAATGGGCAATAAGGGTTTGGGGTTTGACACTGCACATCACACCTTTACATCTTTATTTTACTCTTTCGGAAAACACAAGTGGAGGAGTTACTAAGTGAATTTCAGTTCATTAGGGAACACGTATCTTGGGTTTGTTCAGAGAGGTATTCAAAGACTTTGCTGAAGCCAGTAAAATGCCTGATGGCTACCTCAGGGACCAGCCTTTCCCCACTGAACTGAGTAAGGGTGTTTGTTGGGATGAAGCACGAGAGCTGAGCTGAACTGAACAGAGAATGCCTTGAGACCAGCTCAAAGGAAATCTCCAACTCCCAGGCAGCAGGGAAGGGCAGGCCTGAAGGGGCTGCCTGCAAGGCACAGTCCTGGCTGCCCACCAGTCTCCTCTCATCCAGAAGGGCAGCAAGGGCCAGAGCCTGCCTCGCTCCTCAGTCAGTCCCAACACACTTCTGTGGCTCAGGGGCTTTCACAGGCAGGCACCCAAGACTGCTGAACCAACCAGTGTCACCATAAATTCAAGGCTAGAGCTCAAACAGTAAACTTGGTAGAAACTCATGAGCCAATTTCTCTGTGTCAGCTGGAGCACTCAATTTCTCCTCTTTTGTCCTTCCTAGCCCAGGCTCCTGGAGCTGGATTCCTAGGCTGTGCTCCTTTCTTCCAGCCAATCTTTAGACTCTCACTGAATAAAGAGGAAGCAAGATTGAGGCACCAGGCCTGCTAATGTATGAATGGAACTGGGAAGACTTCCCCAATCTGTGTTTTAGCCTGTGTTAAGGATGTGCAGCTTTTATGTCCTGTAACTACTCTTCCTGGCTTTTGGATTGCTCCCTCTCACATCCTTGTCTTCTGTAGCAATACTTCACTGCTATTTGCCTTGACTGAGGCATTACTGCTGCAGAAGCAATTTCATTATTCTAAGAAGAATGCTTGGTTTTGTCACACAAGTTAAAGATTAACCTAAGGAATAAAAACCATTTAATTTGTAACTCATCACAGCCCAAATTCTTCCATAAAGTTGTAGTATTACTACTGCCTCATTTCTATAGCAAGCTTTGTTTAACCTTGGTGCATGTCTCCCTTTGCTCAAAAACACCGCAACTGTAGTGCTGCATATAATTTTGCACCTTGTCAATGCCAAAAAATATATATATAACTATGTCATTAGTGTAAGCTTTTTGTTCTGTTCCTTTATTCTGGCTTCAAAAAAGGAGATTAAAGTTTTGGTGAGCAATACCACCAGACCCTTAATCCTCCAATGCCCCGGATCCATTACTGCTGCTCCTACTCCTATGGTATACTGCACCTTCTGTGCTCTGGATCAAAACTTCAAACTCTTCACTGAACAGGCATCCAAAGTGTGTGCTTGCCTAAAACCACAAGATGTTATGCTCTCAAAAAGGAGGGAAGAGGTACAGAATTCTAGACCCTACAGAGAGAAGCAGCAGCACCCTCTGAGAGCCAAAGCACTTTGAGCAGGAGGTGCTTTGTAGAATTCTCACATAAACCCTATTCCTGGAGAGCACTTGGCTGCCTTAACCTTGAAGTAACTTCCATACACTTTCAACTTTTGGCTATGCATCCATGGCATTTTATTCTTTATAAATGCCTCTGTGTCTCACGGAAAGTATTTATGCATGTAATCCTTTCCTCTGGAGGAAATAACTCTAGGTTAGATAAACAATTAATGGGATGTTTTGGTTACAAGTACAGTACCAGTCATGTCAGAAAATATGATGTAACTGTTTAGTTATGCTTTCCAGATACTAATGTACAGTATACCAGTATCTAAAAAACAACTTGAAAACAGTCTACAACATTGCTCTAGATCACTTGATGAATGAAAGGGAGGGAGTGGAGTGAAAAAAAAATCACTCTACTTCCCCAAATATCTTGGAACCATTTAAAACTAGTTTATAAGAGTAATTTTGCTTCTGTGAAGATTTAAATTTCTCCAATGCTGTAGCTTTTCAAACCATCTCACAGACCTATGACCAATTTTCTAAGATCTCCAATCAGTCACATAGCACACAGACAGGATGCTAAGCATTTTGATTTTGTGTTTTGCAAAACCACAATGCTTTGTACCTTTACCAAGTGCTTTACAAACTGATTAACTACTTAGGACCAAATCCTAGGAGACACTGAATTGCAAGCTTTACTTTATATATAGCATATACACATAAATACATACACAAAATTCTGAGCTCAATGTATTCTTAGTCCAGGCTGTCATGTCTGAATGTATTTGGGACCCAGACATGTAAAAGTGTGCCTTCCCATGGACACGCAGTGTTCTCTGGAAACACAGCACTTTCCACAGCAGCTCATCACCAGAGCCAAGGACAGGAAGCAAGCACTGCTGCTCCAGCAAAAACTACCAACCAGCCTGTGAAGCCAGGATGTCCATGAACAGCCACAGTGGGAGAGCAGAAACCCCTTGTGTCAGGAGTGGGCACCCACACTCATTTTGTTCAAACACGTCTATTTTCTACATTCATCTTTACCTGTCTCCCTGCAGGGCTGAACAAGCCAGCCCTGCCACAGGACACACCTAACCTCCCATTCTCTCAAGAGCTCTGACAATTTTAGCACACTGGAAATAATTTATGCCATAGATAGTTGTTGCCCATAAGCAATCAGCTCTTCCTATTGCTTTGGAGTCAACAGCATTTCTACTGAAGTATTCTAAGCAGTTATTACAATCCAGCCTCTCAACTGAATAAATATGAATTGATTATGTCAATAATAAAGAAGTGCTGTCCTCCTTGGGAAGGCTTTCCCTAAAGAGTTCACGCAAGGCCAAAGATGAGTTTTGGCTCTCCCAGAGCGCTGGAGAACACATGGCTAGAGGAGGCAGGGGACCTGCAGGAAGGTGGCTGCAGCCCAGCCCAAGCACTTGGAGCAGCTGGGGAGCAGCAACCCAAACCCTGGCAGCAGAGACATGCTGTTGACACCTTAGAGGGAGGCTTGCCACTCATCAGAGCCATGGAAACAGGAGAGTCCTCAGCCAGCCCATCTCACACCCTGGTTGCTACTACAGACAGTTTCTTTCCTCCAGTAACTGACAGGACTCCTCTCCTCCTGCAACAGCAGCCAGCATTATCAAGCAATTATGGTACTGGTTTCTGTGCCTGCAATACTTGCCAGTAAATAGTATCATGACAGCTGAAAACAGAGGGAAAATATCTTAAAAAAAAAAAAAAAAAAGAAACAAAAAAAAAAAAAGAAAAAAAGAAAAATCAAGTAAAACCCTGACTATTTTATGGAACCAAATAAGGCGCTCCAGATACCAGGGATTACGACATCGAAATATGGAACTGCCTCAGACGTCCTCCTGTGTAACTGCACACTAGTAATTTACCTCTGTGCCAAAAGTCTCACCTATGGCACAGACACTCACATTTCCTCATCTCACAATGGTTTATGCAGTCTGAAGGCACAACTGATGTTTTCCAGTCCCATCTTCTACTGTCAGCCAGGCCCTGATGCCTGAATTCTCCCCTGCCAGCACATTCCTGAGCAAGTCATTCAACCTTTGTGTCTTTGTTTACCTCCCAACAATGCCCTGCACTGACTGATTTGCTAGGAAGTAGCAGCAACCATATCATTCACTGTGTGGGTGGGATGCCTTTGCAAAATGGGGCAGGGAAATCACCTGTCATGCAAAGGTAAAAAGGGGTAGGTCACACTACTTTGGATATTGCCATTTTATCACAACTTAGAGCTGACACTACAAAATTCATAAACACATTAGTTTCACTGTACAAATTTATTGTCCAATGACTAAAGCATCTTGGAACTAGAGCAGTGCTATCACGTTCGGTCCTGCTGTTTTTATGTTATACAAAATTGTCCTATTACTGACAAAATGAAGTACAAATGGACTGCTCAGTGTGAGCCACATTTTAAATGTAAAGAGAGATCATTATAAAGCAAATACAAGCCTATTTTCATTTGCTGAGTTTTACAAGCATTCCAAAAGAAACATTTAACAGTGAGGCATCTGCAAAGATACCAAGTGAAAAGCTGTACAAATATACTTTTTTTTTCCCTAACCTTCCCCTCCCAGTATCTACTGATGAACAGGAGCTGCAAGTAAGTAGTGATTTTCACTACAAAGCTAAGAATGGAGAAATCCTTCTTTGAAATAGGGTTTTTCTAAGAGCACTACCAACATTCCATGTTCCAAAGTGATGGAAAAGAGGGAGTTAACTGCCAAACAAAGAGTATATTCACTTGGCTTAACATGCCAGTGAGTGAAAGGTAGAAAATCAGGAGCCAAGCCAGCAAAATGAAAACAAAGCATAAACAGAGACTTGCTTTCAGCTGAGTTCCTTGATAGTGAGTACATTATCATTGTCCACCTCACATTTTGCACCCTTGTTGGGGTAAAATTCCTCACATTAACAAAAATGTTTTGATTCCTCATCGTTATGAAATTATTACTCGTTTCTTTGAAGTTACAATCACAGAACTCACATTCCTCTAGGAAAATGACACCAGCTAAGAAAGCAGCAGGTCAGTTTTAAACAATAGCAGATTTAAAAAAAAGAAAAAAAAAAAAAAGTAGGAAAGTTCATGTTCCTTAGTGATCTGAACGTCCTGTTCTCGCTGCCTGGAGTTAATCACCGGCACACGTCACTTCCTTGTCATCCACCCGCTGCCGCAACGTGGGCACTGTTTCTGCACCCCGCCGCCAGGAGAGGTGGGACAAACCAGCAGCAGACAGGATCCCAGGAGACAGGAGGCAATCCCAGATAGGATTTGGGGGATTATTTCATCCTGTTCTGACATGTAACCACGCAATACCTGGTGCTGGCTGCTCTCTGGGACCCAGATTCACGGTATTAATACAGCTCACCCAAACTTCTGAAGAAACATCTTCATCCAGACAAACCAATGTACTGCAAAAACACCACACACACACCATAAATACAAGGCAGTAACTCTACAAAATGCAATCTTATAAGAGAAATGTCACATGAAACACCCACATTTTTTGGGATGGTTGTCATGTGCAAGTGTCTGGTATTCAGCATCAGCACTGGCCTTCAAATCCAGTGAAAACTCATACAATTCCTAGCTGGGCCTTATAATCATGAGGATACGAAATTTCTTTTGTACAATGACAATTTTTCTGCAAATCTGTGATAAACAAAGCCTTAAAATCTTTATTACTTCACTGCAGTAAACTGAGAAAAATACTATTAAAAGCAAGAGATACAGAACACAAGGTCCACCAGGAAGGTGGCTGGTTATTCATATGAATATCTGTCACCAGATATTCATATGAATTAGAAAAGGCAAAGCCTTAGGAAACAGTTGCATCATATGCATATTCTTTTCAGAGAGCATCATATTCTTTTCAGAGAGCATCACCTAACCCTCATCCAAGTCAGATAAATGCACATTTCAATGGTAAAAAAAATATATCTGAACAAGCACTGCTGTCCCTTTGCAGATAAAACAGTTGTGGGCCTAGACCACACAATGTGTTCTGGAAAACTTTGTTTTGCCTGTTTCTATGCATGGCACACCTGGTTGCTTTCCTAGTACCCTCCTGTCCCTCTCTGGAACCCAGTGAGAAGATTTCCAAGTGTCTGTCAACACACAATCCTTTTGGATAACTGCACACATCCTTCCTATTTTTAACCATGCCTAAAAGGAAACAACCCGCTGCTATCTCCCAGACATTGCAGAGAACCTCCTCCATCTTCTAAAAGCATTTTGTTGTTGTTCCCTTTTATCATGTTTGCCCCACCTTTATTAAGTTTTCTACTCTAGAAGCACACACTGTTTCAAGACCTACCTTTAACTAAATGTGGGGGAAAAAAACCTCAAAACATCATACTTCAACAAGCTGCAAACCCTTCAGTTCCAGAGAGCCTTTATCAGGTGTAACTTAACAACAGCTACCACACCTAAAGAAAAACAAACATTTCAGCAGCATCTTTCCCCACCGTGTCCACTGTGGCAACTCAGTATGATGCTTTCCTGGGCAAAGCCTGGGAAAGTAGAGGAAGCCTGCAGCACACTCCATGAGTCACAAAGTCCAGCTGCAAGTTTCAGATTTTGGGATGTGCATCACCTTGTCACGATAACTGCTTGGTGGGTCATCATTAAGTCAGCTTCCCTGCCTACACAAAGCAGGAAGCATTACCAGTTCTCTACAGCCAAAGAGAATCTGCTTCTGCTGATTTCATCAGCCATGAAATAATAACTAATCTTTCATGTGATACAGTTTGAGGCTGAAGATGTATGACATGCTTAGCTGTAAGGATAAAAATACATAATTAAATGTAATCACAAGTCCCAAGGTAAAAAAAAAAAAAAAAAAGTGCCTCTTTGGATGCTTCAACAGCTTCATCTTATTTCCTAGAAAACACCACGTTATGAATACTAAACAAGAACCTATCTATTTTTTTTCATTATACATCCACTGAGCCAGTCAATGCAATTTACATTTTTTATCACTAAAAAAATAAGAAGGAAAAAAAGAGGGGGAATAAACAACATTTATTATACTGGGAAGAAATGTCATATGTTCTACAATATTTGGAAGCTGCTACTTCAATTCTTGATACAGAAAACATGCAAAGGGGACACTGGCCTAGTCCTGTTCTCTTCACTTCTGAAATCCCCATACTTCTGTAACTGCTGGTTAGTGAACATCCTTCCCCCACCCCTGCGGTGGCATTCCTGCCTGATGTGGTCATCCAGCCATATACTGACAAGTCACCATTGTCCACTGACAGTGCAGCCAGTGCCACAATCAAGCCTATATATCCCCTCACAACATTTTCTGTAGGGGACATACACTGCAGCACAAATGTCGAATGATACCTTCTGGAAGCAACATGGAATTTCAGGCAAAAGACAATTTCTGTGGGGACTTGATGGGCAGGTTAACATAGAACCACTGAGCAATTTCAGAGATAGAGAACTGCACTTACCAATATAGAACTGATAGGTTTTTATTCTAACAATTATAAATGGAGTCTTCATTGTCCATGCAGACATTATACTGTCGTGTCTGGGTTTTTGCCAAAACTGAAGCAATAAAACTAATGAACTGTCAAGGCAAAACTTTTCAAGGGAAGTTTAAAGTCCCTGCACTTGTATAGATCAGACTTTTTTTTTTTCCTTCTTAACATATACTTAACATATACTGAAAGTCTGAACTTTTGTAGTACTCCCTTTTTTTAATTCCCTCCCAACCAGCCTCACCCTTTCCAAAACATGTTCCTCAGGAGCATGACAGCAGAGGATATTCATACTGCTCAGGTGGAGACAAGTAACTAATTACTTAAATTCAAAGCTAAATAACAAGCAACAGAAAGATACAGCACTCTCCACAAAGAGATTCAGAGGAAGAGCTTAGCCTGGATTCTCTTAATTACTGTCTGGATCTATACACTGATAACAGAAGGAGGCTTGCTGACCAAAACTGAGTGGCTTCACTGACCCATCCTGCTCCAGCCTTCTATCACAAACACATTCATTTTCTTACCTAGTTTTAATTATCCCAGTCATATGAACATTGTAAGAAAAAGGTACAAGTTTCCTAAAATATATCAGAAGCCGAAGAAACAATAAACAAATAATTGGCAATAAAAAGTGTTGCTTTGCAAGATTTGATTCCTCTGTGTTGGCTACAAAATCACCACTACAAACAACCTTCCATGCTACTTCTATACAATGCTCCACAGTAAAAATATTTCAGAAAATTCTATTTCCCTACAGAATCTTTCATTTTGTTGATCCTTACAAAGAATGCAAATTAATGGAATTTCTTCTCTAATTTTCCATCAGTTACCAGTTATAAAGCAGGTTTTCAGAGGTGTTCTTTGAAAGTATGCTTATAAATGCAGCCATGAAACAAGCTGGATTTTCATTAGGTTGAGACAGGTTAGCTGCAGAATGCCCTTTTTAACAGAAAATTCTATCCTTACATTCAAAAAAAATATTAAAGCAGCAAGAAACACGTGGAATTGCTATCAAAATTCTATCCACACATGTTGCCACACCTAGTTAATATTGCTGCTTAATTAGTGGCTCTTTGTTTTCTACAGGAAACACTTCAACAGAAAAAGTCATCCTCTGTGTTTGCTCCACTAGGGTACAGAGTAAATTCAGTGTGTTTATCTCTCAAAAAAAAATATGTCAATAAATTAGAAAAAGCAGGACTTAGCCTACATTCAGAAAGGTGAAGTGACAAACAAGAAAGCACTTTGAAGTCTTCCTATGGGCTGCATATTGATAAATTAATGGAATATAGGCCATGAAACCATTTGTCCATCATTCATTCATCCCTAATTACATCTTTTTGAGGACACAGATGCACTCTCTTCCTGACAGTTTTCCTCCTTTGAGATATTCCAGATTTAAAATAAAATGGGAGACATGTACTACCTTTCTAAGTCAGGTTTAAAAACAGCATCCTTGTATACAGCTTTAAAAGATGAACTTTTCCATCACAGAAAACAGGATGTGGCCAGTAATGTTAATGGAACTACACAGCACCGGACACTAGAACAGACGTGAGGCCCACCACCACTGCACAGATGCTCTCTTATTTGGTTGGTTTGGGTTTTTTTGAACTTAGTATTGTGTGACAGGCTCAATCCATGTTCTCATTTTCACTCCCATGCCAGTAAATCCCAGCTTGATCAGGCCATGTTAGGCCTGGCTGTAATGGAGCCGCTGGACACTCAGTGTTTCTGGGGGAATTTTTAGTAACTCCACCCCCACTCTAGTCCCAGTTTGTTGTGATGAGCAACACTTCTGTTTCCCTCACACCTGCCAGGGTGGCCTCTTGCCCCCACATTAATCTACAGTCCTGGTGTGTGACAGCACAAGGCAGGCTTAGCTAAGCTCCCTCCAGTTCTGTCACCGCTGCGACACAAAATAACACAACTCACACACATTGTTCCAGCATCCAAACAGGAACAGGAAAAGAGAACTTTATTTTTTAGACCTCAACATTTATAGAATTCTAAACGTGACAGTTTTGGATGACATTGCCACCTCTCCAACCACACTGGTCAGACTAACAGTCCATCAAACTTCTCCTCCTACAGAGAAGAATGCAAAACAACCATTATTTACATGAAAGTGTGTGAGAAACTCCATTACAAGAAGGTAAACATCAGAAGGCTTAGAAAATCTTAAAAGAACGGGCAACACAGTTCTGCTTTTGTGCTGCAGCTCACCTGGCAGCTCTTTCCCCGGGGAGCCGGCAGCATCCTGGTGCTCTGCAGCTCCAGCATGTCCCTTCAGAGAGCATCCCTGCAGAGCAAGGGCAGGAGACAGGAGCCATGCAGCAGCAGTCAAGGACAGAAGGAGCAAGTTTCCTGGTTTCATTTTTACCTTCCACATCATCCACGGAATCAAAGCAGTTAAAATAAAAGCCACTGTCTCTTGTCCTGCCATAACCACAAAGAGGCAGGTACACCTGCAGGCACACTGAGGGGACATACTTCAGGAATCATTCCTATGGAGTTAATTTTCTCAGGTGTGGTTACTCTCAGAGGCTGAAAGAAAGTCTGCCATTATTTCAGTTTGGAACTGGCCACCATTTCTACCAAACTGCATCAAGCACAACTGAAGCTTGCACCTCTTGAAAACAATGTAAGACAGTCAAGAAATACTGAGTAAGACAACAAATGCTTTTTTTTCCTCACAGTTAAAATTGGCATCTAAAGATCAAATCACCCTAGGAGGCTTCAAGAGAAGGAATGTACAGGCTGTTCCAAATCTACTCTCAGAAAGTCCTTCTCCAAAACAAAGGAAGAAAAACAAGCAACAGCTTCTCCATTGGACTGCAGTCCTGTAAAGGCAGAGGCCAGGAAAAAGTAGCCAAGAATTTTGCATGCAAATCGCTGCATACTCTTTTTTCAGCAAGGGTTTAGAGGCCTCAGGGGTGTTTGAAGGATTTTGGGTTTTTTCAATATCTGGTGATTCTAGCCCAAATCCTCTGGAAAGTGGGATGAGGTACTGGAACATCGTTTGCTGAGATGCCATATTTGAGATGTAAGTAAAGTTGCTGAGAAAAAAGGGATATCTGGCACTTGGGTGCAAAAGAAAAGCAAACAAAAAGTCTTAGCAGCCTATTAATACAGTGGGGTTTTTTTCTGTGACTGGGACATATATATAACATAGAACTTCTGTAAAACTGCTTATTAGTACTTCCACAGGAGCAAACACCTACTTGAAGAGACAATCAATAGCTACATAAATGGCCTCTGTATGCAGCACTCTGGTAGGTCACGTTCAGTGACAGAAAGAATTTTCTTTGCTGAGATGCCTCTCGTACCCTGCATGCAGAACCCTGGACCAACACACTCTCTCCACTTCTTCCCCATCACCGTGATCAGCCTGAACATCCTTGGCAACATGCACATTCATAACAGCCTGGCTCACTTGGCTTAGCAGAGACAATGAGTTACCCAGACACGCTGATCATCTGAAGCATCCACAGTTGCCCCCGTTCACCAGAAGACTGTGACACTGTGGTTGTCAGTGTCATGCCTACCAGCCACCTTAGGCAGCAGCAAAGCGCAAGGAACCTTTGTTTGTTGCTGATGACATCAGCCAGAAAAGTTCGTACAAGGAAAAATGCTTTGGATTCCAGACATTGAGTTTTTCCAAGAGTAGCTTTGGCCATTTTAATGGCTCGTCATTAAACCTGTCTCTCTTATTTCACAAGCCAAACAGCACCACAAGCAGTTCACATTTCACTATTATCTCCACTTGAGCAACACCCACAAACCGTTCTAACAAGTGAGAGTCCACTCTCCTGCTTGAATACAGACATTGCCCCACCCCAGAAAACTTTCAACATTTAAGACCAGACATCACAGTGCAGCAAATAGCAGTAGGAAAGAAGGGAGGGAAGACAGAAATAAATCTACATGTTTAAAGAGAACTGCATCAAGAGGCTAGAAAAATAATTAAGAGTTCTTGGGGGAAGGGAGAAACACTAGGAGCTCCATGAAATAAGGCATTCAGGGGCTATATCATATTTACCATGGATTATTACCCTTCCCAGGATATTGTGTTTAAGCAAACATTCTGTGAATACAAAACAGGATCCCATGGCTAATATAATAAAGTTGGACACAGCTGGACTTTCAAAAACTGCCAAGATAATATTAAATCAGAGCAAAGCAAGTCACCAGTTCAGAGGCTGCTTTTTTGAGAGCCTGTTACCAGCACTGTAACAAGAAATTCCTGCGTGAGGAGAGGAAGACAAGCTTATGTTATTTCCTGCACTGTCTTCACTGCTCCTGTGATACACTCCCCAGTTGCTACCTAGTTCATCTGGGTTTTGGTGATGGATTAGACAACACTTTATTCTGTACACCTTTGATTTAAGAGCATTTGCCTCTGGTCTTTTAAATTAATTTATTTAATTTAAAGTAATTCTGATATTTGGTCTTTGGAAGAACTGTTCTGAGAAACACAGGAAAAATTTCTGGTATCAGGGTATCTGGTATCCAAAGCCATTGGGAAACAGCTGATGAGAGGCATTTATCTCAAAGGGAAAAGCACACCTCTTTCCTCCAGCACTTGGTGGGACTCCAGCCATGCCTGGATCACAGAAGAGGCACCCATGCTGGCCACAGGAAGGGGACTGCTGAAGCACTAGTTGCATTTCCCAAATTTATTGCAGCAGGATAGTATCAAAGGTCTCCATTCAGGATGGTCAAGGAGAGCCTTGTGACTCAAGAAACCTGCAACTTAAGTAACCTGCTCTTGACCAAATCCAGTCATTCAGGGTTGCTCTACAACACCTCTGAACATTTCTCCCAACAGCATTTTTTTCCTAAGAGAGGAGCAGCAGCAGCACCAGACACTTTGAAGATCACAAGGAGGTAGAAAAGGTGCCTAGCAGATGCCACAAAACATCTACTAAATGCCACAGCCCACAACCCCACAAACCATTATAGGCTTCAAAAGACAACCAAGAAGCTACAATTACAGCATGCCACAGCAGCACAGATGGAGAGAGATCAACAGCACAACCAAGTACCACACACTTGTGGAAACCCATCACAGTAAGAACACCCTGCATGCCAGCAGGATAGGAAAAAGGATGGTTAATTACCCGAGGCAGCACCAAGCCACTCTTCCATTCCACAAACGTGAAAGCCAAGTGCAAAGAAGCAAGGTGAAAAATAATTTTGTGTAGTGTAAGCCATCTAAAAGACTTAGGCATTTAGTCTAAACTGAAGCCTAGGGGACCCCTTTGGTCCTTCTCTAGTCACAGATGGGGGTTCAACCCCGTGTTCCAGAGTTGTTCTTCAAATTACTCAACTAGGAACCCTTTGCTTTTAGCCAGCTAAATGTGCAGCAGATTCTGTCTTGCCCCTTCAGGGATGAACTGAGCTGTGGTCTCTTCTCTAAGATGGAGATGTAAGGTTAAAACACCAACTGAAGAACCTGGTCCAGAGCTTGCTCCTCAGCTGGTACCACATCTCAGCAGCTTGGCAGCACATGTGACAAGCTGACCACCACACCAGAGCAGGTGGGTCACCCAGGATTTGTCACAGCTTAAGAGCAGGCACGCAGGCAAACACCAGCTGTAACAAATATGTCAGATATTGGAACTCCAGCAATTCAGGCAATTGTTTGTGTAACCCCAGCTAACATTTTTTAACCTCTTTAGCTATGCCTGCTTTGATGTAGTGGGTACTTCTAAAAGGTGAAGGATTTTTAAAGCATCACATCCAGGAGACAGCTGATCAAGTCCCCTACAACAAAAGGAAGAAAAACACAGGCCCATTTTTAAAATCACAGTTATAATTGGAATTTTAACCAATATCAAGCTGTCACTGAAACTGCTGATGTGATGCAATTACCCAGGCAACAGCCCTCCTTCCCTTTCCATCCTAAATAAAATTTACATCAGACCAAACTACTCTTGCTTAAATCTAACATAATCAATGCAGAAATCTGAGTTTAGCATAAAGATAAACCTCAGCACAGCTACTCTTATGGCTAACTACTGATGTCTATGAATTGAAACAACTCCACAGCTGTGAATACACTCTAGATTTATGTATCTGCATCCTTTCAAACACTCTTTGAAAGTACACTTCCTGAGTTGCTAGTGTCACTCATTTTAACCTCAATAATCCTAACCACTATCACTGCACATGTTCTGCAGAATTTTGCCATGCTGCATTTATTTCTTGGAGAGAAAAAAAAAAAAAACCACAAATGAGTTCCTGGCCTCTTCAGGTTGCTTCTCCCTTTGCTGGGGCCTGATCCTTACAAGCACAGCAGGACTTCCCCAGCATGGACTCATTTCTATTCTCTTCAGCAGGCAAGGCAGACACACAGCTCTGGTTGAGACTGGGGTTTACAGAGTGACGCTGGGCAATTGTTTTCCTTGGCTCTGCAGCCTCTGATCTCCTAGTTTAAAAACCTTCCATTCCCTATAACCTCATTTTTAATTGCAAATTGCACAACGGTTTATTTGTGCATTCTTCATACACATAGAAAAGCCTCTGCCAAAAGAAGTACTCCTAAAAAAAGCAGCTGGGTTAACTGAGGCAGACTGCAAGATCTTTGAGAAATGAGGCTCATTAAGTACTTAACACTAGCGCAGTGTAAGCCCTTCATTCAAAACTCAGACCACAGATTTCCATTACTGACTGCAATAAAAGATCCAAGAGACAGGAAAGGGGAGGGAGGAAATGCATTTGAGCATTTCCATCTGCTTTTTCCTTCTTGGCACCACGAAGCCCGCTAGCTACAGCTAACAAGCTATTACACCACACTTTGATTTGATACCTGGCTTCTGTCTGCACTAACAGGTATAACTGCCCTGCAGCAGCCTGAGTCTGCTCAGCTCACTCACTGGCTGTCACTCTGCTCATCACAGCAGCTCACTCAGGAAAACACACCAGACCACGGTAATGGGCAGTAGATCTCTACCTGGAAAGCCTTTTCCCCTCCTCTTCTCCAGGGAAACATGAAAACCCACCACAAAGAGCTTGGTTTCTCGCCTATGGTGAGCATAATAAATGATAAAGGAAATTCCAGGGTAGAGAGAAGGTTTAAAGTTATTGCTATGGGTTTATTCCTTCAAAACATCCATAGGTTGTTGCTTCTCTCTCTATTAAGGGTGGGGCATTACAAAGAAATCAGCTGTGGTAGCTATGTTTTTTAAACACAGGTAAGAGAAAAGCTGCAAAAGCCAAGTGTGCCAAAAATATTAGGTCTCTCCTTAGTAATCATACGACTATTCACATTTACATAAAATGCTTTATCGAAGGAAAGACGCTTTAACAAAGGGAACATAAACCTGAGTGTAATGCCTTGCTTGAAGGGACAGAACACTTAGAAAATGAAGAGCAGAAAGGGAATAGTTCTTCAGAGAAGGAAACTTTACAACTCTGGTATCAAGTTTTCAAGGGATCAGTGGACTTCTCTTCAAAGGAAAACAAACTGAGTGAAGCATTTCCTTCACTGAAGAAATAAAACTATCACAGAGCCCTGGGAAATTGGTTTAGCTCACTTAGCAGTAGAGTTCTGATAGTATATGACTTCTCAAAGTTACTAGAAAATTTTTCAAATACATTTAAAACATTAATGACCTTCTAAGTGGAAACTAGTTAATTTCTAGAGAAAGGATTATACTACATATCCCTCTGTACAAGGGAATTTTCCAGAGTGAGTCACAATTTGATCCTGTCTTACATCTGGCAAGTCCTAACTAGACAATCTTTTCGTACAAAACCAAAAGAATCAAGGTCAGTCAGTTTATTCACTACACACACAGACAACTGAGAAGTGCAAAGAAATTAATCACTTGAAGACCACTCAGCCTGGTCTTTCATTGTTGTCATTTGACATGGTCATTCAACATTCTCACTCCACAGCAAAGGCCATCCTGACCATATAAATAGTGTCTTTCTACTGGACTACACAGAGAGGTGGTCTCTATCCTAGACTTCTTGTGTTACAGGAATCAATCCCAAAATCAAACTGGGCCTAAATAGCTTAAAAGCCTCCAGTTTCTCTGGCAATTTATATAGCTCATATCAACTATTTAACTACTAAGAGCAATAGCTCTTCTTTAAAAGCTTTAAAAGCTGCAACATTGTTTTCAAGCTAATTTCTTAGCAAAGATATCTGGCTTTCAGCCTCAGTCAAAACTAAATAAATATTTAGGGACGGTTCCCAAACCCTAGCACACCTTCCTAAAGTCTGTCTCAAATCTGTACACAACTCCATCAAACCAGATACTAATGCCATCAGCCAGTATCACCAAGACTTTCAGTTGCAAGGATCTGACCCATCCCCTACAAGACCCACATTTTCCTAAGCAGCATCCTTTAACATGAGCAGCTGCACTTGTGTATTTTCAAGGTCATTTGAAAAACTGGCATACCTGCAATACTGCAAATATTTTCTCATGCCCTTGCATACTGTGTATTTATTAAATCTGTTAAATACTTCTGACTCATGATATGTTTTTTCCCCTATTTACAATAAATCTGCCTGCATAGGGTTTTTCCTTCAGAGAAGAGCTTTACATCTCAGTTACAGGTGATATTATCTAGAGTCAGAGACAATTCCCTTCTGGTAGGTTTTCCCTTTGATAATATATTGCAATAGTTTGCTATAATGTGCAAGCAAAATATATCTATATCTCATAAAAATTAAGCATTTTGAAAGCAGAAGGGTACCCTGTATTAGTGTAAGAGAGAAATTTTTAACTATAGATTGTCATTTATTTATCTAAGTCAGTGGCTATGTCTGCCCCAAAGTTCCCAGAATACCACAGCTTTTTACTGTTCAAGGACAATAACTTGCCCTGCAAAGAACACACTTGTCCAGGAGAGCTTGTCACATGGAATTCACTGGAAAGCACAAACTGGAAAGCATCAAAACTAACTAACTAACTAACTAAACCACAATAACTTAGATTGTCAGAAAACAGAGAAGGTGTTGGAAGAAATTTTTTTTTAAAAAATATTTGGTTTGTTAAGCCCTATTCAAACTGTATTTTTGCCTGATGTGTGTTTTCCCAGCTGCAAAGGGGAGCCTTTCCAGAAGGGCACCTTTCCAAAAAGGGCTTGCCTTCTTATGAAAACAGACAGCTGCTGAAACCTGACATTTTTTAAGTCCAAGATGCAAGACCTTATTCTCCTGTCATTAAACCATTCCCCTCACTCCATGCAAATAATCACCTTTTTAATTCGGTGGGCAAAAATAAACAAAATTTATTTGATTTGCCTTGGTCTGGGGCCGTGGGGTAAGACCCAAGGTACAGACTCAGCATAAATGGGTGTAAGATGATTTATGTGATGGCTGTAGTAGGTGACAGCTCCACTCGATTACTGGATGCTGCTGCCTAGAGGTTTTTATACATCTGCACCTCAGTATTTAATGCTATTAAATAATCATACTTATCAATAAGTAAGCAGTTATCAATATACTGCTTTGAGCTGCTGTTCAGATTTTTATTACCAGTTAATCTAAAGAAATGAGCGTGGCAGCAGACATGACTGTCAACAGGACCTGAGGTAACAGATTTTCCTTCTGGCTTTCTGTCACTAGAAGCTGCCAGATCCCAACTTTCTAACTCTTCACCAATAAACACAGCAGCTAAAATACAGTGCAATTCAGAGTTAATGCCATTCTTTTGTATTCTGATACAATGTTATCTTGTCAGATACCAGAAGCGCCAAAAATGAAAAAAAAATAAAGCCGGGGGCGGGGCAGGATATAATTTCCAAGTTTATATTTGTTCACAATCATTCCCAAAAAAAAATTGCAAAAGGCAGAAAGAACAAAAGCAGTGGATACCTCAGTAAAGCACTGTTTTCAGAGGGCAAGGCCAAGTCAACAACCACACACTGTTCTCAGCAAGCACCAGCAGCTGTAGGTTAATGTCCTCACACAAGTGCTCACTCCTTCCAAAAACATTTGAGAAACAAAGTTTACTGAAAAAGCACCCACAGAAATGATAGTGGGGCTTTGCCCCATGAGTATTTACAGAAGACAAACATTAATATTCACAATAGAAAACGTTTCTAGCATCTGCAAGTTTGGGTGTGGAAAAAACGTCCAAACAAATAGGCAGTAAGGCAGATGCAAGCCTCTGAACAGCGAGTGCTGAAAGAGCTCTGCACATGTGCCTGAGATTTTCAAGGAATGGTATTAAATCCACCGAAAAACAAACACCATGGCATTTTTGTAAACACATGACCACACGGAGGAGGTAAGGATACAAATTTATCCAATTACTCATTCATTGCAGATGACACACTTGGTTCCAATTAGTGCTCCTATAACTTCCACACTTTTTGTGGCTCTAAAAAGAAAGGAAAGTTTGACCCTATGCCTTGGAAACTTAAGCATTTGAGCAGATCCAGTGTTACTGAAAAGAAGAGCATTCACCTAATAACCACACTTGGCACTGAACCAGCACTCCTTAGCAAAAGGGGGTAGTGGTACATCTGGAGCTAAACCAAACCAGTACTGACTCCAGGTCTATCAAGGGCCACGGCCATCAGCAGCACACTGATCCTGGAATCCAGCATCTCTCCTCTGAGGAGATGCTATGACAGAGGGAACTGTCCTACCATTTCAACAGTGGGAAAACAAGAGCCTACAAGTCAGGAGGAACTGGTTTCTGGTAGCCTTTGAGGAGCCTTGCACACCACCTGCCATGCTTGTGGCTGCCTGACAGCTATTTCAGCAGCTGTAGGGCTTGGAGCAGAGGTACAGCTGCCCCTTGGCCAGGTAGGAGTGAAGCTGTGGGACTGCTAAGGTGGTCACAGTTGAGACTAGATAAAACCCACAAGTCTGAGGTGTGGGAAGGCTCAATTTCTTGGACTTCTTTATTAATCATGGTCTTAAAAAATCATTCAGTATGTAGACTGAGCTCCCCAAAGCTTCCTTCGCTTTCTTCTCAGCTTCTCTGCACCCAGTTAGATAAACCCTAATTGACCTGTGCTCTGAGGAAAAAAACTCCTGCCTTTGCTTACTGGTCTTCTGCTGCACAGAGGAGGACAAGGTTCACAGCTGTGGTTTGTCCAGTACAGAGAGCAAAAAGAAGGCTCACTCAGCAGTCTGAGTAATTCCTCTGGCCTTGATCTCATTCTCCCTGGCCTTGCTTTCAAATATCCTTCAGACAGTCTCCTATCTGCTTCTTTGTTCTTTTCTAGGGGAAGAGTCAGCTCTTCCACTGCTGGTTATCTCGGACAGCAAAACTGCTGTCCAGGGTCACTGCTGGTGTTACATCCAACTGCAGGAGAAATCCTGGGGCTACCTCTCTTGACTCAAGAGATGAATCAGACAGAAAAGGAATCTTACAGTCCCAAACTGATTATTTTCAAAGCAAACAAGTAAATACACACAGGTGAAAACTGAGCTTAAAAATCTGCCATGGCTATATTTTCTGAGAAGAATTAGAAGCAAAAGGCCTGTATTTGGAAAGGTATCTTCTTATCAAACCAAGATCAAGAGATTAACTCTGTTGTTCTCCCTCTAGAGAAAAACCTGCTGTCATGGGTTAGTATCAGGAAAATCTGTAGCTCCCAAATACTGGAATGCTCTAAGAAAGATAAATAAAATATAATGCAATAAAAACAAGTCAGAGCATGCCTAATAAAAATTGAAAGCCAATACAGTGCTTACATAAGATACAGCTTAGGGAGGAAACCCAAAGCTCTGATTTATCTGTTGTTCTCAAATAATCATAAAACTTCAAATAACTTCAAAGGTTTTTTTCATAAAAAACTTCAACACTGCATGTCTACACTCAGTTAACTTAAAAGTACAGCTTCAGAAATCTAGAACTCTTGTGGCCCATGATAGAAAAGCATACCTTTCAGTTTTATGCTGTGTTCTTAATGGGGGCTGCATACCAGCTACATCAATACAGAAGAATGTAATAACAGCACACAAACTACACAGTATGAACATCAATTTTCATCTAGAGCTAATATACTATCAGACATCTAGAAACATTTTTCGAACACACAACACATTCTTGTTTCTGTTTCCAGTAGGAATCTGGAAATTTCTAGCATTTATCTTTTCATGACTACAAGGCTTAAAGAGAAGGACAAGGGAGTATCTTGCCAGCCTGTTAAGGAGTCTGGTCTGAAGAGCACTTCAGCACAAAGTAAGAATGCACATATTTGCAGTAAAAAAAAAAAAATTATAACCCTTCTAGACTCTCAGCAGAGGTTCTTAGGTTAAGCCACAGTGAAAGGGATTTTATAGCACTTGTCAAGCAGAAAGCATGCGTTTAATAATGAATAAACGAAGAAGATAAAGCTACAAGAACTCAGCAGCACAGAAGGTGAACCAGGCTCTGGTATTTCACAGCAAGTGTCAACAGAGGACTGTGCTCAGGCTGAAACAAATGGGCCCTGCAGAATCTGCAGATGCACTCCCTGTCTGGGGAAAAACCACATTCAGCAACCAAACACCATCTTGATGCAAGAGGCAGCATGCTGGGCTCAGAAGATTTGATTTTATTGCCTCTTGTTTCAATTACTCTACTAACCTTAAAATAAGAGTATAACATTACAATCTTTGAAATTTATATAGTCTATGTATGATCTATTAGGCAACATATAACTAAGTAGATCTTTACATCACAAACCCATCTAAAGCATCAACTTGTGCCACGTTAAAGGCACTGGTATACATTCCTGGCAGGGATGATTACTATGCACATGTAAAAGCTCAACGTTCATTTTACGCATGAACTCTACCTACAGGAACGGAGAAACATCAATATTTCCATTACAGATGCTTGAAAGCAACCTTATCACTCCATGGCACAGTGATAACTGCAAACCACTATGAATTTTTACCTCCATGTAATGCTAAAATCAGCTCAGGACAGATTTTCCATCACAGGGGGAATTAAGAAAGAAAAATTAGAAAGGGTGTATTTTTCTTACAGTAGCATCAACTAAATATTACAGCCAGAGGCTACTGTGACCCAGATACTAAATTTCCTCATGTCAATGCATCCAAAATGCCCCAAGCATTAACCTAATGCCTCGTCCAACTGGCCTAGCTACACCACACACCAAAAGATCCACTTATCCTTGGACTGTGCAAGAAACACTGGACAGGGCAATCCAATCCACTTTTCACCTTGCAAATGTGTGGGGTCTAAAAGCCACCTGAGAGTGCTCTTACACCGCAAGAGATTACAGCAAAGAAACCAAAATCAGATTTTGGTCACATCTTAAGTAGATACAGTTCAACATAAGTGAACAGATGGATTATTCAGAAAGCCAAAAATATAACAGATTGGTGTTTAATGGATTTCCACCACCGAAGTTTAAATGACATGACAAGACCAATTCCACTCAACCATGTATTTTGATTTTTTCTCTTAAGACAATGCCATCAGATTATCCAAAGGTCAATTATGAAAACTCCTCTGCTCCCCAAAGGAGGGTCATCCAATATCCATGAATGTAAAGTCAATTACCCAACTTACTCAGCATCTTTCAAGATACTAAGTGGCAAGAACCACACTGTATTAAAAAACTCAACTTTGCAAAAATGTATCTGGACCCTATATGTTTAAGGATTTTTTCAGCCTACTTTATTATATCCGATACTAAGCCAGAGAACTGAACCCAAAGACTAATGTACAGCTTGAAACAGTTTTGGGGGTTTTAGGGGAGAGAGGAGCAATGTCTGTGCACTGTATCTTAAAACACTTCTACAATCCTCTGTCCATTTGCTAAATTTCCCACAAGGGTATTCCTACAGAAATAAAACCTATTCAAAAGTTGTGAAACCACAACAACTTTTCTTTCAAAGGTAACTACAATGGCATAAGTAAATAAATAAACTTATGAAAATAACATCATTTCCCAAAGGTTTTCAAATTACTTTACCAATACCTAATGCCAATAATTCTCTCTTACCAATAACTAATGCCCAGTGAGATTGGTGCAGTATTTTTGCTGGGTCCATGGAAAGTACACTTGAAGAGAACACAAAAATACAAGAGCAACTAAGGAAGCCTGCTTAACTCCTGCCAGGCTTCTGACAGAGCCTCATGTCCCTGCCAGCTCTTCCTCTTTATGTTCCAGGAAAAGCTGCTATTACCACTTCAAAAACAGTGACGCACGGGAGGTGGAGAAAGTTATTCCTTTTCCTTTTGATAGTTCTGTCACACTATATATTCCCTTTTGCCCATGCTGAGGTTTTTCAGAAGTACTATCAATAAAGCAAAAAAAAAAAAAAAAAAAAGAGGTGAAGATGACATGGGAAAACATTTCTGAGGCTGGCCCTTCTTAGAACATGTATGGTAAAAAGGCTGGTGAGAGCAGGTAGTGTTTCTGTTAGACTCCCTTTCTCTCAATTCTCCAATGCTCAGAGTAGTGAAACCAGTGAATCCCTTCCTCCCATCACGTTCTGGAGCCGAACACCATGCAGACTCCTGCACTTGGCAAGAGAGAGGTCTAGCATTACAGAAGGAGTTGTGCAAGCAGAGACACCTCCTCCCCCAGTACAGTCCAGCCTCTTCCAGCTCCCCTGCACAAAGTTACACAAGGAACAGCCACGTTGTGGACTTGAAACAGAAAGGCTACTGCACAGCAAAGCTTTCTTTGCAGCACATCTCAAAGTACACACATGGTGGCATTCCTCCTCCTCCCAGGCACCACCCTGCCTTTGCTCTGAGGCACAGAGCACCAGCACCAGGCAGCTCTGGCTCCCAGGGAAGGCAGAGGAAAGTTGGTTCCCAGTGCTCTGTGTCAAGCACAATTCCCTCACCCCTTCCACGCAAGGTTGGTGCTGCTCCAGGCTGAAGGAAGAGGCACCATGGACATCGTAGGAATCACAACCCAGGGAGCAGTGGGAGACTGGGGCAGTTTAAGAGCTGAAAGGGGAGGCCCAGAAGCTGACTTGCCAATGTTTCCTTCAATTGTAAGTATGTCCTTAAGGCCAGTCTTGATATCAAAGAACTGTCTGCAAGTGTCTTTATGGTGAGAGGAAACAGACACTCCAAACAGAAAAGCAACATAAGGAATATTCTAAAATAAACAATGAAAGATAAAAATAGAAAAATAAGACAGAAAAGATGGAAAAAATAAAATAGAATAATAATGTATCTGGGGCAGACTTAAGCCCGCAGGCTGAAAAAAACCTAATAAAATTGCATTAAGGATACATTGTGATAAACTAATACCATATAAAAACCTGCAGAATTTTAATTTCACACAATTTCATGCACATATAAACAATAGCAGGACCATCTAATAATGTTACAGGAAATACATTAAAAAGATTTCATCACACTGAAAATATCACATGAAATTAGTATTTTCAGGTTTTCTATTTCTGGCTGAATGTTTTAAAAATATTTAACATGGAGGAATATATTTGCAAGGCTTACAATAAGCATTTACTCAGTTTCAGAAGTCTTTGTCAGCTGGAAAGGGTGATAGTTTAACAGTGAGAAGGCAAAAAGGCAATGTAGTTTAACAGTGAGAAGGCAAAAAGGCAATATATTTTCAGTATCACCTTTAAACCTGCAACCATCTATAATCTTTATAATTTGAATATCCAAATTGGAAGAGTGGAGAGCTGCACCTCAGATTTTTTTAGTAGTATTCAGTGTAGGCAAAAAAACAAGCAAGAGTTTAAATTCGAAAAAACCAAACACAAACAAAACCATGGAAAAAAAACACCAAAAAAACTAAATCCCTGCAGTATTAGGTCACTCCTGAAGAATTTTCTTGACATTTTGGCTAAAGACCAAATGAACACTCTTCTGCAGACAAACAGCTTTTCCAAACTTCAGCTGACATGCCTACATAGAACCCCAAGAGAATCAGCATGCAGCTTCTCCTGCAGTTTGCCAACATGGTGTAGCTAAGCAAGTAAATGGTAGAAAACTGGCTTTGAAATCACATACAAAGGAAATAGTACAGATTACATAAAATACAGTTAAATTCCATCAGCACAGTCAATCTCATCAGCACAGGTCTTCCCAAAGTAGAGATAGAACTATAAAACTTGGGTAACAAAGCATTGTATTCACAGATGAAACCCTTTTAAAGCTATTTTACAATCTTTTTCACTGCTCTGGCACCATCCACATCAGCTAATTACATTTAAATTGCCACGTTACACTACAGTTCTTGTTTTCTTTTAACTTTCTCCCTTTTCTCAGCCCAACTGCTCCTGTACCTAGAGATGTGGAGAGAGCAATGCAAGTGGGTTGTGTCCATTGTACTGCCTTGCCTCCCCTCAGGACAAGCAGAACTTGCACAGCACTTTGTTGAGGTGCTAGCAGCTGGTTTAGGGTTTAATGATGAGTTTTTCCTTGTTATGTTTTGCTTTTGGTTCTTTTTTGTTGTGTTGGGGTTTTTTTAGCCAAAGAGAGATGCTTTAGGAAAGGTGGAAAGAACTTAAAGCCAAATTACACAAAGAACACTGTAATGTCCAGCCTGAATCAACCTGCCACCATGACACAAATAACATAGACCTAGCATAGACTTTGATTAAATTGTACAAGGAAGCAGAGAACCTGGCTAGCAAAACAAGATAAAAATGTATACAGAGTAAGTTTATGGCAGCCTACAATTCTACACAGCAGAATCATGTTTGGTCCATCATTCCTGTATTTGCAGGGATACTGAGGAATTTGGGATATTTGCCTTATCTCTGTAAGGAAAGGGAACAGAAGTGGGGGAATATGGGCTGTTAGAAAAATAGGCATACTAGAGTAAGAAGAGGTAAACTAAAAAGCAAACTCCAGTCCTGACAGCAACCTGCACACGGGAAAGCTTCCAGGGACTTTTTGAAGCAGAGGATATGGAAGGACAGTAAAAAGGAAGACACAAGGTAAGAAAGAGAGCATAAAGATACCCATAGTATATGCAAAAATTGTACACAGAATACATCAATGTGCTTTACCAAAAATGCAGGGATTTCAGCACCTTCTTGAGATGAGAAAAGAGAAAGGTCAAAGCCTGAGCTTTTCTGCCACTTGCAAAGTGCAGATGCGAAGAACAGCACAGTCAAGAAAGCTGCTTGTTATATTTATAATTCATTTTTCATGCTATAATAATAAGTGGAGAATTTAGTTTTGGGATATGAGTAAACTTACCAAGGTGGCAGAAATTACTATTCAACAAAGCACCAACACCTAACAAAGATAATATTTCTTCAAATATTTACTTGCAACGTTGTAAATACCAAAAGAAGAGATTGCCATCTAAAGCCAGCTGCACTAAAAATCCAAACATCTGTTTTGACCTACCTTCATTGCTCCCTTGCTAAGGTTCCTCAGCTCCACACTGGAGTAGAGCTCACATAGATAGCTGTAAAAGGTATCATTCCTAAGCATCAGCCTCTAGTCTTTGTTAAGAGATGAGCCTCTGAAAGGCTTTCCCTTTATCAATAGTTTTGTGTGAATAGTTTCAGTCTTGCTAATGGTCTTCAAGGCACAGAGGGAGAAGCCTTTTCATTCAAAGGTTGACCCTGAACAAACACAGCAGTGCCCTGTCTCCCAATTGAGATTGAGGTCAACAGCCATTCACTTCCTCTAATCAAATCTGAGTAGAAATCTCTGCAGCAGCTATCTCACCCTCTTGGTTTGCTCCCTGGCCCCAAGAAGTAGGGATCTATAACTTCACTCAAATCCTCAACATTTCATGGAGTTCTACAAAAGCAGTGGTTTGACCAAGTTTTAGGGAAGGATTGCTGTTCAAGTGATGCGTACCTTAAGTGGCTACTCCATAAAGACATGCCTCTGGCAAGCACCTTTGAGGCACAAAGTGGAAATGGCTTGCTCCAAATGACCTCAGCTTCCTAAGCTCTGGCTAAGAGAGTGCTTCCAGGCACCCCAAACAGACCACTGTCTACCTCACAGGCAGCATGCTGCTAACCACTGCTTCAGCTGTGGAAAGGTGAAAAAATCAGTTATCGACCGATCTAAAAAGCATAGAAACAAGCACCACTTGAAAATGCAATCCAGAATGAAAATCTTGAGGGGAATACAGACCCAGCATCTCCTCTTCTGTTTTCCATCTCCACATGCACACTTTGAGGCCCATCATGCTGTCACACATGCCTTCTCCTGTATGCAGGGATACGAATGTCTCTTGTCAGCCAAGGGAATAAGCTGCACGACATCCACACCGAGAGGCCCAGACCACAACTCTTGTATTTATTTTTTTATAAAGGTCACTTGGCAAGGAAGATCCAGAAATGTAACCTGTTCAAATAAGAGCTGCTCCCCACTTGATGACAGTTTCTACCCTGCAAACATCTTTCCCATAGTCCCACAGGACCCACGAATTTAATTTGTATCAACACCAGCAATGTGACTCCTCCTCTGAGCTTCACAGCAGAAACATGTTTTGTTGTGCTAGCCTTAAATTTCACATGCCACAGCTATTCAGATCTTATTCTGCAACCCCAACTCCCTGAGCCAGTGTCTCTCTTCCCCCATCCAGCAGGCCAATTAATTTGGTTAAATCTGTTTCAGGAGTGTAGGGTTATAAGAACCTGGCTCTTATATTAACATTTTGTATCCTAACAGTTTATCATCTGAAATAATCAAATTAGGGAAGCTATCACTAAGACAAAGATACCACTCATGAGTTGACACAAAGTAGATGTTCCAGAAACAGGGAGAGATGAGACACCACCAAGGGCAGAAATCAGCCTGGGGACTCAGGTAGCTGTACAGCACACCACTAGTAGCAGCTAAATTTAAAGGATAATTTTATATCCTGGCCTGTAATTACTTTAGACAGAATTAAATTACCACCGCCATGAGAAAAGAAAGAATTCTAGGTGAGCTAAAGTAAGTATTTTAATAATTGAAACAAATCAGTGGCCTTCAACAATTTTTCCACCACAAGAATGGTTGAAGAGAGGGACTCTGAGCAACGAGAAGCATTTTTCACAGTACACTGCACTAACTTTTTACTTAGGAGCCCTTGCAGCCATTTTCAAGTTTACTGTGTCCTCGTTCACACTACTCACACCAAAGTAAACCACATTCTCTGCATGAGAAGTCTTTTCTTAAAGTAAGTCAGGCAGATGAAACAAGCTGTAAGAGGAAAAAAGAAAAAAAAAAGAAACCCCACACAAATATATGTCTACCAAGTAACACATTCTGTTCCCCTCCAAGTCTTCTCTTTCTTGGGGAAAAAAAGCCACCAATGGCAAAGAGTGACTGAGACAAGAAGTTGACCCTAATGCTCACTTTCTATTTTTTATTTTCAGCTTTAGGGAAATTATATGTAATACTCAGTCTTCTGCCTGTTTTATGCACAGATTTCAGTGAAAATCCTTGCCTTCAGTGAAGGCTCCATTTCATAAATAATGGTGGCAAGGAGTCAGGCCCTCTCAAAGCAAAAGCACATTAGCAAACCACTTTGGTACATTATATATTCAGCAAGAGAAGTAGAAAGAGTGTGGCAGTTCAAAAAGGAAATTCTTTCTAATTGGGTTACAAAAAAAATTGACAGGAGGAAAGATTCCATGGTCAATTCAGAGCCACAGTGGATTCCTCCTTCCCACCACTTTTCTTTACCCCAATAACTGTTAGAGCTGTGCACAGAAAACCAGAATGTGCTGAGTGAGATCATGTCCACATTTCCTCCTTCCAGAACACTGCAGGTGAGTGTGCAAATGCAAAGTACATGAGCCAGGACAACAGCAGGTGCTTTAAGGGCACTGTAAAAGGAGTCCCTTATTCTTTCCTTTCCCTGCCTGTAATAGTTGCCCAGAGCTAAAGAAAGGGAGAACAAACAAGCTGCCCTTCTGTTCTCCCAAAGCATGGAAAGAACACACTATACTCAAGGTGCAAGAAATCATCTTGAATTTCTACACCTGCATGCACTATCACAGCAATTCATTGAACCATAGAACAGTTTGGGTTGGAAGAGATCTTAAAGGTCCTCTTGTTCCAACCCTCCCCAAGGAGCAGGGGCACTTTCTACCAGACCAGATTGCTCAAAGCCCCATCCAACCTGGCCTTGAACACATGCTGGGATGGGGCATCCACAACTTCTCCAGGCAACCTGTTCCAGTGCCTCATCACCCTCATCATAAAAAATTTCTTCCTTACATCTAGTCTAAACTAACCCTCTTTTAGTTTAAAAACATTCCCCCTTTTCCTATCACAACAGGTTCTGTTAAAAAATTTGACATTTTCTTATAAGCTCACTTTAGGTACTGGAAGGCTGCAATAGGGTCTCCCTGGAGCCTTTCCTTCTCCAGCCTGAAAAACCCCAATTTTCTCAGCCTGTCTTCATAAGAGAGGTGCTCCAGTCCTATGATCATCTCCAAGGTACTCATCTGTGCTCACTCCAGGTCCATGTCCTTACACTGAGTGAGGGCCCCAGAGCTGGACACAGCACTTTCAGATGGGGGCTCCCAAACATGGAGTAGAAGGGCAGAATCCCTGGGGAGACTCACTCCAGCAGGTGGGTCCATGTCCTTCTTATGCTGGGGGTCTCAGAGCTGGACACAGTACTCCAGAATGCTAGGTTTGTAAATCTTCCCACCAGTTAAAAGTAACCTTATGGATCAGTGTGTAACATAAATGTAAATGTCAGTGAAACTTGCACATGTGTTTCCTATTTTGGAAAATGTTTAAATGTTTCCTATTTTGGAAACATATGCAACTGCATGACTGAATTAATAAATTCTATTTCCTGCAGTACTCTCCTTATTTCAGTTTTTTGTAGCAATCTCCAGGCCACAGTTCAGTTGCTTTCTAAGAGGCACCTTGTAAATGTATTAAAATACATTTTCACATCTAAGTATTTTTTTATTACCCTACCTCACTTCACTTAGATTTCCTGACATGAGGGATGTACCAACACCTACCTCCTTTCATCTTCATAAAGACACACTTAAGATATATGTCATAACAGTCAATATTCTGGGCAGGGAAGAGGAAACACCATTATTTTTAAAGAATGTCCCTATTTAACATCATTATCACACACCAGCTGTCATGATATAACGTGTGAGATTGCACACATTTTATGTAAAACCAACCTTAGACAACCCTGTGACTTCATGCTCTTAGTGGTTTAAAAGAAGTGCATATTTTTTAAGGCATGATGTGAAATTCATCTCTATTCAAACTGAGTATCACGGATGGAGGAAGACAAAAGATGAGCAATGGAAAACAAGCACCAGAGCTTTTAATCCCAAAATAGTTTTGGCAGTGCAAAATACTACTGCCTCCACCCAGAGACTGCCATCCTGATAGCTGAACGGGCACAGGAGCTCAGGCTTTTCTCCATTGCTTCAGGAGAGTCAGCCACATTGTTCAAGCAGTATTCAGAAGCCACATGGAGAGCACAAAAAATGGCCATAATTGCTCCTTTGAAAGTAAACACAGATAGATTTTATTTTTTAAATAGAATTCCAGTCTTTATAAGAGAGTCTTTAGAAGCAGAACATGAAATCTCAGACCATGTGCACAGAAAAAATATAAACTTCTTTGACAGGAGTCAACTCAGTTTTTTTGTTTTAAAAGCCCATGGAAACATATGTCCCAGAGAAAGTGACAAGGACATATGAATTGCTCCCAGTGAATATATGTTGGGCACACAGTACATTTTAAGGAAAGCCACCTGCCAAAGCAACTGTCTCAATTTCAGAAGTAGCACTGTGATATTTTAACAAAGAGAATGTAAATGAATGAGGGCAGAAGCCTAAAAGAGACTCTTCAATGGGATTTCCTAATGAAGTGCTTTTGGTCACTACGTCACATCACGCTATTCTTTAGCATTAAGGTTAGGGGGGAAAAAAAAAAAAAAAAAAAAAAACAAAAAAAAAAAAAAAAAAAAAACCAACAAAAAAGA
>VZRH01005673.1:706945-718793 GCA_013397555.1 Urocynchramus pylzowi | reverse complement strand
GGCCTGGGCCGGCCCCCGCCGCCGGGCACCACCTGAGGCGGCAGCAGCGCCGGCCCGCCCCAACAGACCGTGCCTTCCGCAGCTGCACCCTCAGCCTTTGCCCCGCGGGGATTCTCCTCTGGGCTCATTCAAACGGGTTTGTGGTACGAAAGGGGTGGTTGTCATCGTCAGGTCAGTCCTGGCCGCCTGGGAAAGGGATTGCCCAATTCCTTTCCAGAAAAGCTGTATCATTTTTTCTTTTGGAGACCTGGAAGAGGCTAAGCTTTGGTCCAGAGCTCATCTGCCTCACCTTGGCTCCGTCACCTTATCTCCATGGGGACGGCGGCTGCCTCGGCACCTGTTGTGAGATAACGCCATGGCTAGGGACGGCTTAGCAAACTCCTTGTGCAGGGAGCCTCGGTGTTGCTGAGCCTGTGCTACGTTGAAGGGATGCATGGCTCCTTTCTCAGGACCAAATTAAAATCCACAAGTTGCAGCATTTTTGCTCGTTGCACTTTGCCATCGAGGGTTTCTGTCATGCGTTAACAGCCACATTATAGAAACACGGCACGCGAGCTGCCTAATTGCACTCATAAATATAAGCACAGAAAGATGCTTATTGGATGAGAGCAAAGGAAGAGGCTCGGCAGCCCTGGAAATTCTGTGGCTTGCTTCTGGTAGTAGCGATGCCTGGTTTCAGTGAAAGGATCATTTTCACTGCAGCAGGACTGTGATTGGTCACCCTCCATCCTAAAGGGGTGGATTACTGCATAAACCTCATATTTCAAGCACTCTACAAGTGTGTGGTGGATCTGGGAGATCAAAGTCGTTTATGTCTAATTTAAAAATCTGAAATGCATTCAGTGAGAGCAACAAGGTGAATCCAATAAGAGTTATTTTGCTGGTACAGTACCACACTGCTGCACTCTTGTGTGTCATGGACAACTGTATACCATGGTCTTCAGAAGAAACATGACCACTTTGAAATTGGTGTCACTTGTCAAATAAATGTATCATGTTTTCTCTTGGCACCAACCAGATCTCTAAATTTTCAGAGGTGATTTTACCAACACAGATGCCGTTACTACTGAGACAGATATGATTTGCAGTCTTTACAGTTTGCTGTTTACATGTAAAGAATAAACACATCCTTTTTAAAAAAATAAACAAAAAATGAATATGTTAGTAAAAGAATAAAGTAAGCTGTGTGCTTTTAATATACAGTAATGTCAACTAATCTTATCTGGATATGAATATATATCTCCCAATAAAATGCACTGTATTCCATTTCTCCTCTGCTCTCTTTTCCTTACTGTGGCTGCATCCTTTTATAATGGACACAGAATACCTGCTGATCTCCTCCTTCCTTTTCTGCCAATTTTTCCTCATGGCTCAGAAGAAAATTGCATTTCTTGCTCACTGGATACCCATAGACTTACTTCCACCAATGAACCTGGACCTGGGTTCTTTGTTCTGGCAGGAAGCAAAAAAAAAAAGAATTGAGAATTTAGTATCTTTTCTAAGACCCAGGATGGAAACGTTAGACTATCAAGTCTGCATAAGAAAGGCCATAAAATTTCATATAGTTATTTATGTATTGAGTTTAATTCCCTATCTTTGGGTAAAACTTCTAGAAAGATAACTTTTATTCCGTCACCATTCACCTGCTCTACAAAAAATATATATTTTTGGATCTATGACCTCTTAAGCATGACAGTTTCTCATGCTACTACCCCACTGTCTTGTTTCTGACATAGAACCTTGCCTCTTTGGCTGCTGCCAGACATCCACAGCCTCTTAGCATGCATCAGCTGCAAAAATGATGAGCTCCTTCCATGCCTGCCTGCCTGCAGCATTCTGCTGGAATACTGATTCCACCTCCTCCACCCCAATTTCCTACCATGAGCTGACACATACGGTGAGCCCAGGCTGTATAAAGAAAAAAAGAAAAAGAGAATGAGTGATGGCAGCAGGCAGGGCTTCTTTTGTTTTGGTTTGTGTTTTTTAATTAGCAGCACTACAGGTTAATGAAGTAGCACTGCTGAGGCTACTGTATAATTCCTGCTTTGGTGCTTAGGAGACTGGACCTGGTTCAAGGTAGGGAAGGTGCAAACTAAACTCAGGTGGATTAGTGCTTCCAAGACTAGGTTCAATCAGCAAAATGCATGGTTTCCCATTCCTTCTTCCCTAGTCAGGAGGTAGAACATGGTTGCTCAGGCAGGCTGCTATTCCTGCTCCTCCAGCTACAGTAATGCCTAGGTATTGACACTATCATAGTGTCAGTCTGGCCTGACAAAGAAGGGTGTTTCTAATCCCAAGGGTCCATGTCCCAGTGCAGAGAGGACTGGACCACCATCCCAGAGATCCCAAACAATTAATTCCCAGAGTCTCCAGAGACTCTTCTCACCAGGGAGAGTTTGCTGGCTTTGTAAGGTGTGTTTTTCAGCCTTCCCTGTTGATCCTTACTCTCCCTAGTCAGTTCAGCAGGGATGCAGGTGTCACTGGCATCTTTCCCAGTGGCAGGGATCCTTGAAGAAGTTCAGCCCTCTATGGCAAGTCATCCGTATCCACTTGTGGCTGTTTACTACTTTCCATCGTGTGCCAGTGTGAGAAATTGTTTTACTGTCTTGTAACCTGAATTAGTGAAAGGGGGCAGAAAGGGGACTTTTGTCATTTCAGTAGCTGAATTTTTATTGTCTTTTATCCCTCCTTGCCCGTGAATAGAAGCACATTGGCACGGCTGAGGAGGTGCCCAATTTAAACTGCAACAACAGAAGCAGATGCAGATGGATTTCCTGTCTGATCTCAGTGGCATTCCCCTAACCTTCAAGTGCACTTCATGCCCTGGCTGCTCCCCAGCAGTCCCGGCTATGTTTGCAGGGCCTCGTAAGCTCACTTTAGGGGCACTGATGCAAATTATCATAACATAGGTGCCCTAGTTAGGATCACATTCCAGCAGAATCATAAAATCATCAGGGTAGGAAGAGACCTTTAAGATCATCGAGCCCACTTGTCAGCGCAGCACAACCACTGAAACCCCCAAACCATGAAACCACATCACCCAGCACCAGATCTAGACACCTCTTAAACACCTCCAGGCATGGTGACTCCACCACATCCCTGGCCAGCCTATTCTGAAGTCTGACCATCTTAACAAAGAAAATTTTGTTCTAATATCTAATTTGAATCTCCTCTGTCTCAGCTTAAGACCATTTCCTTTAGTACTCTCACTGTAGGCACAGTAGAAGAGACTGGCTCCCACCTCAACACAATCTCCTCTAAGGTCATTGGAGCAGTGCAGTAGCACTGCAACACTGCATATCATACATGCAGCAGGTGCATGGAGTGCATGACTTTGAAGTCATTTTAAAAGTCTTTCAAAGGATAATTGATTTGTCTGCCAAAAGAATGGGATGTGTGTGGTTTTGTTCAAGATACTTTTTCTCTACAGGCTGCTCAAGTTGTTGTAGTTCCTGGCATGACAGAAATGCTGACAAGAGTAGTGGGCTGGATTGAGTGTGGGTTAGATGGCTGCAGGGGATGTTGCAGCATTCAGAGCTTGTATTTAACTGACAGTAACAGAGCAGTGAAGGAGGAACTAAGAGCTTCAGAAGACATTGATCAGCAAGACATTGACACAGAAAGGGCTGTGGAGGGGAAATGTCCTCAAAACTGCAGCCTTTATGCATCAGATCAAACGTTAATTGCACAAAGCAACTTTTGATGGTCTTTTGACTCCACCTCTTGCAGGTCTATATTATCATGGCACCTCACAAGCTGTGCTGACATACAGTATAACAAATTCCTGTTTCCCTGCCTGTCTGCTGCCCTTGTCCTCCTTCTCAGCCTAAATCCTGTCATCTCCTGCAGATAAGGCAGGTGTCAATATGAGTTGTTGCCAAGCCATGTACACTGTCATAAGGCAGGGTATTTATAGTCTCAAGTTGCATGTCCTCCCTGGCAACTTCTCTGGCCCTTGTATAATGGCTTCAGCACTGAAGAATTTAATTTTTTTTTTCCTGAGAAGCAGTAGAATGATGCTATCAACATCAGGAAATGATCAATGGAATGATCCTGCTGAAGCAAGTGAAAAGATTTCAGGTGCCAACAGCAGGTGTCAGACTGACATTCAAGTTACACCCTGGAGTTATCCTGCTGCATCAAGGTGGGAGAAACCAGGTGATCCAATCTGATTTGCAAAGCTGCCTTGCAGCCTGGAGTAAAAGCTTGGAACATCCTGTAAAAGACAGATGTCTAATAAAAAATAATTGTAGGTATAAACGACCCAGGTTTGCCACTTGCATTTCTAACAGATTTGAAGGGTGAACTCTTTCCCAGCTATGCCTTTGCAATCCCATAAGCTCTGTTTCCTGCTCTGGTTGAAGGCAGACAGAACAGGGCCATACTGTCTCATGTACCACAGTACTAGCCAGCCAGGCATTTCCTAGAGTAGTGGCATTTAAGGAAGTGTTTCTTTTCAATTGCTGCAATTATGGGCATTTTGAAGACCAAAAGGCAGCTAATCTGCCATTCTATGGAAGTATATGAAGCACAATTAAGACACATGCTTACAATTATTTCTGAGCCCAGTTGTTCATGAAATCTACACATTCATGCTGGCTTTATTTCCATTCAGCCTAAAAATAATTTATAGCACTTCCAATTTTGGGATCTCTCCAGTTGTTTGTTCGTTAAAATTTTTACTCAATATATATATTTCTGCTCATTTTTTAATGTGTGGTGATAACAGTAAATGTGATATTTAGGCCTCTCACATTGATCATGTATGTTTGGAAACCTGTAGATATTCCAGGACTTAGGGATCTTTTGACATGAACATCTAGTTAGGAAAAGAGCAGAAAACAAGTAGCTAGCTAATTGCACAATGATAAATATGTCTTATATTGCTGGATAATTGGATGCCTTCTTTGTATTTCATCAGTTGAGACAAAATTCATAGGGAGAAATGTGTGTCCTACATTACCTAGTTTGGTAAAGGAAATGACAGACTTTGTAAGTAGTCTCCTGTTGTTATCAGTGACTGAGTCTTTTCAAACTCTTTCCTCTGTATGCTCCTATGATTATTTCAGTACCTTGCACTCAAAAAAAAGTATTTTGTCTTGATTTTAAATAGGGTGAATATAAATGCAGCAGCAAAGATGTGTGTTTTGATAAGGCATACTTTGATGGTAGTGTTAAGAAGAGAATTACTAAGAGCAGTTGATGCCTCATGAAACTCTTGAAATTAAAAAAATCTATTCAGAAAAATTCTGGTTACTCCTCTGTGCTTGGAGGGGGAAAGGGATAAAACCAAGCTCACTGGAGATAAGTCTGGGAGGAGCATGCCAGTGTTTGAGGGGCAGAGCACTAGCGAGGTCCTTGCCTGCTGTCTCAGTGGAGAGAGAGGACGGAGATCCATGCAAGGGTCATTGATATGTCAGAAATCACAAAAGTGCCTGCAATGGTCAGGGCTTCTCCTTCCAGGAAGGTGGCAGGACCAATAACCCAGCTACATCTGGGTTACATCAGGTACATCTACACCAGTGCATGCAGCACAGGCAATAAACTGGAGGAACCGGAATCCACAGTGCAGTAAGGAAACTATGATGAATTTCCAGCACAGAAAAATAGCGGGTTGACTTGCACAACTGGAGTGCTGCAATGGATGGCTACAAACTCTTCAGAAGGAGTAGGCAAGGAAGGAGAGGTGGTGGGGTAGCCCTGTATGTTGGTGAGTGTTTTGATTGTCTGGAGCTTAGTGATGGTGATGACAGGGTTGAGTGTTTATGGGTGAGAATCAGGGGGAAGATCAACAAGGCAGATATCCTGGTGGGAGCCTGTTATAGACCATACAACCAGGATGAAAAGGCAGATGAAGCATTCTGTAAGCAGCTGGGAGAAGTCTCACAACCACTAGAGCTTGTACTCATGGCAGACTTCAACTTACCAGATGTCTGCTGGAAATACAGCAAAGAGAAAATAGTCTAGGAGGGTCCTGGAGTGTGGAAGACATGGCTGGCAAGGGAGGCAACTAGGAAATGTACCTGCTGGGCATATTGCTTTTAAGGAGAGGAGAAACTTGTGGGTAATGTGATAGCTGAAGCCTGTCTTAGGCAGAGAGGAGGTTTAGATTAAAGATTAGGTAAAATTTCTTTACTGAAAGGGTTGTCAAGCATTGGAACAGACTGCCCAGGGAAGTGATGGAGTCACCCTCCCTGGAGATATTAAAAAGATATGCAGTTGTGGCATTTAGGGACAAGATTTAGTGGTGGACTGGGCAGTACTGCGTTAACAGTTGGACTTGATGATCTTGGAGGCCTTTTCCAACCTAAATGATTCTATGATTATTTTATCATCTATTTCCATATTCCTCTTGCTTCTAACATTTTTAGCAGGCATATTTGTGTAAAACCAGGATTGTTGTTGCTAAACAGCTCATTTGCTTCTGCTACTTAGCTCTCTCTCATGAAAGCATAATCCTTTGCATATCCCATCACACTTAGACACTTAGAATTTGTATAACTTGAGATGCTGAACTAGGGGCAAAAGCAGATCATTCCTAAACAAACTGTCTATACTGGCATCCTGTTTTTCTCTGTTCTGTACAAGGCATTACTAACAACACGTGGAATACACTGAGCAAGATACTGAATGGAACCATAACATTTTAAAGCATTTAAAACAGGTATGTGAGCATTGCAGCTACTTGGGTCACCTGTCCCTAAGGCAAGCTCCATCATCTTTAGGGTATGTGAAGTCTCATCTCTCCTCTACTGGAGATGTCAGATGTCTTGGCAAGCCTCTTTTTCTTACCATTGACTCCAGCTTAATCAATCAACACTCCCTGACTGGTTTCCAGCCCTGTGATATTAACTAGTACCTGTAATCGAGGTGGTGAAACTCCACAGACATTATTTGTACTGGCTGAGGTAACTGAAGAAGACAGATTTTCTTTGTAGCAGTGAAGCGGGTGAAATGAACCTGTATAAAAATAAATCTGAAGTAGTTCTGACCTAAATTTTAAACTGAGCATGATTCTCTCTCCTTTTTAGTAGTTTGAGCTTCTCTCTCAGCCTTTACTATTCTTACTTCTTCCCCCACAGAAACTACTAACAGTCCTTCCATCAATACCAATTCCTTCCATTCAACCTAGCAACCTCTGCTGCAAAAAATATGTTCTTTAAATCTCAAAAAGCATTCTCAGAAGCAGCAGATTCTGGAGAGGTCACTGACCATATGGTGTGTCAAGAGCCTTTAAGAGAGCATGCTAAGCCTAAATGGTGAGACATAACTCTCCAGCTCACACTGTGATAGCCTGAGAGACAGGGGGGAAAGGGTGAGAAATGTGTAGGAGAAGTTATCTTTGACTATACTCCTTTGGGACCAGAAAAGGTGGAATATATAGTGACTAAAGAGAACACTAGCAGCAATTACACGTGAATTTTAAGTGCAAAACAAGCTTTCTAGGTACACTGAGCTATCAACCTTTTGAATTGCAGCCACTTTTAGGAAAAGTCTGGGATGTGGCTAGAAGATGCAGGAGTCTCCTTTCACACACTAGACCTGAACTCTGATGTGTTCTGTAGCAGTAATGTTTGGTATGGTACTTCTCCCTTTGCATAAGCTTCTTCCCATGGAGGAGCTTACACAGTATAGTCTGAGAACCTCTGCACACTTATGTTTGTAAACCATTTACAGAACTCTTGCAGAATGGTGTTCTAAACTAAAATTGTGTTGGTCTTTTTTACAGACTGGAGAATTGCTTAGCTTGGTACAGTACTATATGGGGGGATTATTTTTTCTTTTTTTTTTTTTTTCACTCATCTTTGCACCCACCTTGAAAATCCACAGTTATCTCTAGATTCATGAGAACTCCTTGTGAGGATGAGCTCTTTCTAGAGCTCTCCTTGCCATTTCCAGAGTGCTTGAGTTGTCCTTGATGTTTTGTAAAATAAAACAAGGAATACAGGTCATCTCTGGACAGGTTATGAAAGTTTTACAAATAAAATATAGGAGAATTAGCAAGCAGGGAAAGCAATGTGAACAAACTGCAAGAATTTCCTGGCTGCATGTTTCTAATATAAAACCACAGCATCAGATGTGGTATTGCAATGTAATAGAAATTTACTGGCAAAATGAGATTTCCACTTCCGGGTCTGGCCATAACAGGATATTAACATAAGAGTTGACTAACACAGTAGAGTTCAGGTCACATCAGGTTTTCTGGATGGATATACTTCATCAATGACTTGGAGAAAATTATTTTTTTAAGTGCTATTTTTTCATATTCAAATCATCACTCTTCAAGCCTGAAAAAAAATCCTGTGCAATAGGATTATCACCAACACACACAACCTCCTTTCATCAGCATACACGCATATGTTCCTCTGAGTAGGTTTGCTTCCACATATGGCCATTTCAGTCTCAGTGAAAAATGGTATCTTTAGGCTATTAATTCCAAGCCCTATTTTTAATTCCTTAGAGGGCTGGTATTTGGGGACTAATGTGACTACTGAACCAAATGTTTTGAGAGGTTTTGGTTTGTTAAATGGGCAAGAACAGTTCTTGCCATTTATTGTGGCCATAAGGGTACTGCAAGGAAGTCTACCAATGACTGAAGGTATTACTTCACATCCCAGTTAGGTGTTCTGCTGACCAGCAAAAAAAGGAGGTAAAAATTACATCAGTAGCTTTAAAAAAAACAGGAGAAACATGGCCACACCACATGTGTGAAGAGAAAGGCTGTTTTTTCTATTAATAAATTCAATGGCCCACTGATGAGGCCAGCTCTGGGATCCCCAACACAGAAGAGTTGTGGACCTGTTGGAGTGAGTCCAGAGGATGACCATGAAGATGAATGGAGTGCTAGAGCATCTCTGCTATGAGGACAGGCTGAGAGATTGGGGCTGTTCGTCCTGGAGAAGAGAAGGCTCGAGGGTGACCGTATAGCAGCCTTTCGGTACCTAAAGGGAGCTGTTACAGGAGAGCCAGAGCAGGGGGACCTTTACAAAGGCATGTAGTGGACATGTAGTGGGACAAGGGGCAGTGGTTTTAAACATTTAGAGGGTAGGTTTAGATCAGATATTAGGAAGAAATTCTTTGCTGTGAGTGAGGGTGGTGAGGCACTGGAACAGCTTGCCCAGAGAAGATGTGGATGCCCCATCCCTGGAAGTGTCCAAGGCCAGACTGGATGAGGCTTTGAGCAACCTGGTCGAGTGGGTGGCATCTCTGTCCATTGCAGGGGGTTGAACTAGCTGATCTTTAAGGTTCTTCCAACTCAAACCATTCCATGACTGTGTTGCTGGGTGATAAGAATGATGAGTATGTGGGGGCTTGTGTCTGTGCTAATGAGCTCCCTTAGCCTTCAAAGGGTCCGTGGAGCACCTTAGTCACTATGCAGTGATGGAGAGTTGTTTGCTAGCTGGCACTTGGCAGCTCAAATCCAGGAGCAGCTTTTTAATGCAGTGTTTGCTTTCCAGGGCTGAGAGGGGTTCCTGGCACAGTCTATTTCTGGAATTTACACTAAGTCTGAGCATGCTCAGCCTCTCCTCCCTTGCATGGTGAAGGGTGCTCAGAGAACTTCTCCAGTACCATGGAATCGCGGGACGTTTTGCCACAGAGGCAGTGGCCTGAAGCCAGCAGCACCAAGGGAACACTTTGAGAACAGGAGAAGGAAAAACACTTGTAAAATTCCTGAGATAAGCCACAACTATGAGGAGGTTGAGGAAGGAAGGCCTACCTTGAAGTTCCATGGAATGCCATCAGCAAAAACAGCCTAAGACATTTCTGCTCACCCTATTACTACATTTCATAGTCACTTGACTGGTTTGTACTGGTTTTGGCTGGGGCAGAGTTAATTTTCTTGGCAGCAGCCTATATGGTGCTATCTTTTAGGATTTTGCTGAAAATCATGTTGATAATTACACGGGTATGTGTTAGCTACTGCTGAGTCAAAGCTGCTTTTACTTCTCACACTGATGCACCAATGAGTGGGCTGGGGGTGGGCAGGAGGTTTGGAGGGGACAGACACAGGGCACAGCTGACTTCTGTGACAAAAGGGACATCCCATACCACACAACATAATGATCGGCAATAAAAGCTGGGGACTGGCCAGGCACTAGTTGGCTCAAGGACATCAGTCGCTATTTCTTGCATCAGTTGTCTTTCTTGGGTGTTTTTTTTTGTTATTTCTTTTGTGTGTGTGTGTGTGTGTGTGTGTGTGTGTGTGTGTGTGTGTGTGTTTGTGGGTTTTTTTTTTTGTTTGTTTCTTTTCTAGTTTCCTTCCCTTTTTACTTATTAAACCGTGTTTATCTCAACCCATACATTTTCTCACTTTGCCCCTCCTATTCTCTCCCTCAACCCATGGTAGGAGTGAGCAAGCAGCTGTGTGGGGCTGAGCTGCCCACCAGGGCTAACACACAAACCAGGCTGTTACAACTCTTTGCACGGCTGTACTGAAATCCAGTTGAGAAGATCCACATCAAAAACAAATCAGTATATCATGATATTGAGATCAGACTCAAAGAGCAGATGCTCCAGAAAAATCAGAGATCATCTTTTAACTTGCTGTGAATGCTTTAGACCACTCTGCCATTTCTCTGATCTCAAATCACCATTGGAAAGACCACACACTAACTGAAGGTATTTGCTATTAGGAAAGAATTACCCACATAGTACTTCAGAATGTAATCAGTGATCTGAAAAGCACAAGTTTATGAATAACTATTTGCAGTTTCTAATCTCCAGCCCACATTTTGATCTCAATTACAGATGCTTCCCAGTCAGGGGAGCAGAAACAAGACCACTTTATTTAAGGCAGGACATAAAGATTACAAATAGAAAACTGTATGACTGGCTGTAATATTCACAGTTTGCAAACTGTGGTTTTTTGTCAGCAGTATAGGACAAGTGGTATTACTTCTGTTCCCCCTCTGGACAATTTACATAACAAACTAGTACAACAAGAACAACTTATTTCACAATCAGCCTGAAGTTTGCTTTTGGCATAGGAGCACCAGTTCTCATCAAGTTCAAGTGCTCACGTGATCTCTGAAAACAATTAATGGTTACCTTCCCAGTGGAATAATGAATTTCATCAGAGATTTTTGGAAGCATTTTTCCCAGTCACCAATCTTGGCTGTGATTTTCTGTAACACCATTTCTCAAAACAGAAAATATATTGGATTATTTTGATTATGTGCAGTAAAACAAAGCAGTGTCAGGGATAAGCTCTTCAGTTTTTTTCATCTTCATTGCAACAGAAAGGATCCATTTAGCAGCCTTCAGTCTGCCCCTAAGTGGTTAATGTAGTGTTCAGAACAGGTTTTTATTACCCTTTCTTCCTTTCCTGCCTCACTGCACACACACTTTTTTTCCCCTGCAACTTGATGCTTTTGGTTCCTTTCACTGTGTATTATCTGCTGCTGGCAGTAATCTTAGCTCTTCAACTGACAGCAAAATTATGAGGTGCTCAGTACAAGATGACAATTTTCCTTCCCTCATTCTAATTCATTCGTGCCTCCATCAAGGAATCAGCGTCATCTTTTCAACACATTAACAGCTCTCTGCTGATAGAAAGCATTAGCCCCCCATTCTTCAGCAAGAGGTCAAAAATAATTTTTGTTTTGTAACAACCCATTAAATTTTGTGCTTTGGAAAATTCTGTTGCTCTCTGATTTCAAACAGCTAGCCTGTTGTCTCAGTTGGCACAGAGGGAAGAGGGGGTTTGTTTGGTGAGGCACCAAGTGATAGAGGCAGCTAAAATTCTTTTCTAGACAGTCTACCACCAGCGTGGTTGATTACTTTGGTTACTTGCTTGCTTTCCTTTTTTTTTTTTTTTTTTTTGTTCAACCTCTAAAAAAGCCCCTTT
>VZRH01005673.1:694386-706909 GCA_013397555.1 Urocynchramus pylzowi | reverse complement strand
TTTTTTTTTTTTTTTTGGCCTACTCTTAAGAAAGGCTCTTGATTTTGATATTCACACAGAGGCTCCTGGCATTGTTTTTCTACCTTTAAAATAGTTTTTAACTAAATGTAGGCTTTTTGAAAGTTACAAGAATCTGTATTGGATTACCAGGGTGTCCCAACCAGGGAGAATGATGAGCAAGACTCCATGATATCGGAAGGCTAATTGATTACTTTATTATACTATATTATTCTATACTATATAACACTACATCTAAACTGAACAAGAACTAGAACTGAACTGAAGAAAAACTTGTGACTGTCTGCTGACCGACAGTCTGGACACACGCTTTATCCTGATAGGCCAAGGAAACAAAACACCATCACTCTGGGTAAACGATCTCCACATTGCATTCTACTTTGGCACAACACAGGAGCAGCAAATGAGATAAGAATTGTTTTGATCATTCTTTTCTCTGCTTCCCTCCCTGCTTCTCTCAGGTTCAGAGAATGTGAATCCCACAGATCTGGGTTTATATATTACCAGACAAGATATAATCTATTTTTGTGTATGTGGCATGGCTTTATTCAGTCTCCCATACAGCTGAACTTATCTGGGCAGATAAGTGAGTTCCCTTATTCCCAGGTAGCTTGGGAAAACCTTGGTCAGTGTTACACATACTCATTTGCATTCAGTGTAACAGAAACTGAAAATCTTTGTCAGAAAACTTGCATGAAATTGTTCAGTGAGCACAGTTGTGTTTCTGATGGGTGTACAGGCATATTACAGCTAGGACCTGAAATGAGCCTGACAGCAGACTGAGGGGTCTGTGGAGACTGAGAGGCTGTGCTGACCCTGCCAATGTCCCCAGGCACTGGAGCAGAGCCCAGCTGACCAATTCAGTTCAAGGACACATGAAGCTGGCAGTGATGCTCCTTGTGCTGCAAACAGACATAGGATATAGGGATTTTCCTACCTCTCTTTTAATCGTAGCCCTTGGAACAAGTTGAAACCAAAATAAGGAGAATGAGAGATGGAAACAACCTGGTTAAAAATATCCTATACAGCAAGTATGCAGTAAAATATGCATACTGCAATATTTGCAGATAGGGCTGGGAGGAAGCCGAGGTGGAAAACTGTGGTTTTGGGTGAAAACAGACGTTGAAGAGCTAATTCAGCATTCACCTCAGCACTGTCAGAACCCTGGCAGAGAAATCAGCAGGACTCCTGAGATCTGCAGCAGCAATAGCAGGACACCCAAAGGACAGGGCTTGAGAAGGAGAAACCCATTCCTTTAGGGCAGAGGTGGACGACAGAAAAAAACCCACTAATCTTTTGAAACTGTTGAGGAGTTCCAGCTTTCTTCTCCTCCATGTGCCAGCCACAATTGCTGCATGCCTCTCCAGGGAGTTTCGAGGGGTTCCTGATGAGGGGTATAGCCCTTCCGGCCCTTGCTGAGCACGAACAGTCTGACAGAAATCAGGCTAACTGCTCCTTTCCAAGGGCAGTGTTGTAGGCACATTTCCCAGGAAACTAGGAGCTCTGTGAACCTTTAGCTTATTACTGTTACCTTGGGAGTAACTGTATCTATTTCCAGTTTTACATCAGACAGCATCTGAAATTCTTGTTCTTTAATAAACAGCAAAATTTGTGTTGCCATCATCTTAGGGTGAACACACATATGGTTAGACCTTTGGCAGACTGTTTTTATGTTCTACCTGCACCTCAGAGTGATCTTCAGATTTTGTCCCATGCTGTCCTGTATTGCTGGATTTAAGTATTTAGCCGTGATTCAGCAAAAAGAGGGAAAAAACTGCCACAAACACAAAGAGCTCACTCCTCCTCATTCTTCCCAGCTGCACACACCCGATCGACTCATTTCCTTTCCCAGCAAAGGAATTAGGCCCCCGCAATGCTGTTATTTCCAAAACAAGGATGTTCAGCCATAAAACTTTTGCTTTTGTGTTAGGGAAAATGTGCCAGATGTCCTTGCTGCACAAGGGACGAGCCTGGAGACAAACACACAGCGTACACCAGTTAGGGGAGATGCAATATCTGCCAATGTATTTAATGCAACACATGCCAGCGCTCTGAGTGCAGAATGTGCCAAAGCTGCTGAGCTGTGAGACAGCAGGAGGTGCTCACCCCAGGGGATGGAAGCTGCCCAGTGAAGTCTTTTCAGTTCCATGTAGTACTTACACAAAGTAATCTCTCTTGAAGCAACTTCCTGCTTCACCAGCCTTACAATCCTCCTTCCCTTTTTTTCCAAGGACATTAAATTATCATTTGCTTCTTATTCCCTTGAATGACCCACCTAGTTTATGTTAATTCCCTTGTGAAGTGCAGCTTCTCCCTAGAGACCTTTCACAGAGCTCGCAATGTTTTCCTGTGTAACGATGATTTCCCCATGAAATAGGCTTGATTTGAAAGAGAAAGTGTTTCCTTGAGCTGCCAGCTCAGTCAAATCTCCAGCAGCTGAGCTGGCTTTCTTCCACCTTAAGCTGGAATGACGCTAGTAATCGAGGGTCGTGCTGACAAGCTCCAGGCTCCGGCTGCGCCTGTGTGACCGAATGGCCATCAGCTGACGCTCTAAGTGACAGCTTGCTCTATCTGGTGGCTCTGTCACATGGGGGAACCCACGGCAACAAAGCCAGCAGAGTTGATGATGGCTAGTGCTGCAGAGGGGTGCTAAGAGGTATGAAAAGCAGTTATGACTATCTAAGATCTGGAGATACCTACTCAAGTGAAAACACACCATCTTTAGTTAATTTTCAGAGTATGAATGCACTAAGAGACTATTTTTCTGTGGACTGGACAGAAAAAAAAATTCTCCAGCTTTTTCCAAATGTGTGAGAAATCCCAAAAGGAAGACCAAAATGCCTTCCTCCTCCCTAATATGACACCATGGAACATAAATTCATGCATATTCAGACACAATCTTACAGAGGAAAAAAAATATAGCAGAACTGAAAGAGACAGTTCAGAATGCCACTAAATTACACGTGCCATGTAATTTCTATTTTTCCTCCTTGGCAAATCAGTGCTATTCTCTCCTGCTAGCACTCAGTGTCGGTACTTGAATGCTGAACCACCACTCAGAGCACATGGAGCTCACCCGGGGAACCCAGAGGGAATTCAACGTCCATTAGCTAGGGTAAAAGGGAAAAATGTCTTTGCTATATTTCAGCTGGACTGTTAGTGCTCTGCTAGGATTTCTGAGGACAGAAATGCTGTTTATAAAGCATCAGTTGGCAAAAAGGTGTTTCATTACAGAAGCACAGTTGAAAAATCTGGCTATTTAACAGACGTGTAAATGCTGAGCTTTTTGAAAGCCTGACTTTTCCTTTTTTGTCACTGGTTTTTTTTTTTTTTCTGTCACTTGTTATTCTGAAGTGTTAAGTGTTTCTGGATGTATCTCTAAAGCTCTCTTGTTTTTTGCTGATCTTTTTCACATCTTCATTAAATAGAAACGTTGAGGAGAGTGCAGCTTTTTAATGTATCTCATCAAAACTGAAATACTGCAGGAAAATAACAATGGCATTCAGTTTTGATTTAATCCATTAGCTATTCAAGAGAGCTATGTATCTAATATTACAAAGCATGTATGTGATCTCCTTACAAGGTGAAAGGAGAAGATTTTGCAGTTGAGTTTTATGCTACTCCTTTGCATTTACTGGCTTTTCATTCTCTTTTTCCCTAACTGCTCTTGCTCCTGAAGGAGCCATAAACTTTGCTTCAGCTCTGCTTGAGAGCAGTATACCAGCCACTAGCTCTTCTTGTGAGTAAGGAATGACACCTTGTGGCTGTAAAGTGCCAAAATAAAAATAATCCTATTATGTTTTGAATCATCTGTCCATTGCCTATTGGGCCAAGTTTTCTTTAACTATAATTTCTTTGAGAAGCCAAAGAAATATCAGTATAAATATGGGTTTGGGCTTTTTCATTCATGTTTTTATATGGTTAAGAACAATGAAACTTCCTGTCTCCCAGGGAGAGAAAATAGCTTTGGAGGTTTTGCTCACCTAGCAGTCAGACACAGTTTATTTTACTCCAGCCACACTGTCCTTAGGGAGAAGTAAGCTCAAGGATCATCTCACTGAGAGACTTCACTCCTAGTCCTTTGCAGGAATTTGAGGAACAGTTTTTCTCCAGAAAACCATTTGCAAGAACTGGGCAAGCAGGAGTAGGATGATCTCCCAGCAGACTTTTCTGAGACTACTAGTCCTGGTCCCCTAACCCCTTGTCAGACCTTTGCAGGACAGACCTTGGCCTAGGGAGCAGAAGAAATGTGTGAGAGTGCCATCCTAATCTGGGGACAGGATGAGTTTGGGCTTCAGGATATTGTTTCTGCTTCCACCATGAAGTTTAACAAATAACCTTTGAGATTCTCTTTAAATCACTGGTTTCTTAATTGTCTTACTACTAGCAAAAAACATAGCTCAAAACCTTTTTAGTTCAAGGAAATGGAAGTGTCATGGGCTTGAAACACCCCTCACTCCAACCTGGCATTTTTTCCTATGTGGTTATTTATTTTTATTGTTTTAATTGCACCAACTCCCAGGAACTCAGTGTGCTGGGCTTTGTACTAACAAAATATTTAAAGATAATTAGACATTACCTCATGCCCTCTTTGTCTACATAGTGGACAAGAAGTATCAGGTAGGCAAAATGGGTTACAGCTGATGATGTGTGCTGGGAAGATAAGAATGAAAGAGGGAAAAAACAGGCATCCATTGAGTTTAGGTGATATCAGCTGAGAATGATTTGTACTTCAGCATGTACTTCAGAAAAGTGAATTTTGAGCAGAGATGCCAGAGAGGGTATGTCTAACTTCTTCAGGTATAGGCTGAGAGCTTTGCCCAAGTGAAAAAAAGAGAGTGAGGAAGACAATGCAAATCATCTTCCTGCTCTTGAGAAGTTCACTGGGCTAGTCCAAAGGCTGGCAATGAAAGTGTTACCTGACTCAAGCTCAGTCTGTTTTGCCTGTGCAGAGTGCATAACTTCTCCCAAAGTACAGCAGTCATCTCTTAGAAATGCCCAGGGGAAAGAAGTCACTGACTTTTACATGTGTGACCATTATAATGATGCAAAAGGCCACTTGTCCGCAGTGACAATGTCAGATGCTTTAACCCATGCAACAAATTAAGTCAGATTTTTGTGCTCTGGTCCCTTTTGGGCTTTAAGATCACCTTTTAATGAACCTTTATGAACTTAAGAGCTGAAAGACTCATCCAAATCTCTTTCCTAAGCAAAGGGCAATGCTTGTTCTGGACTTCCCAGTTTGGATGAATATGCTTTGAATGAATATTTAGCTTGTGACAGGAGCCCTTTTGGATGTTACATATTGTTCCAAGATACACAAACCTTTCAAAGCACAGTTGGAAAGGGCCCCAAGGAATGTCATTTGAACCAATCTGAACATGGAGTTAGATCAAATGCCCACCAGAAGCCCCTTTAAATCCTAATTTTTCGATCTTTCTCTGAACAAGCTGTGTGACATGTCAAACCAAGTCCCAGACCAGAAAGCTGTACATAAAGCTGTGATCAGGACCTTCATTTTGAAGAGAAACTCAGGCATAACTCACAGTTTATTTACATCATGATGCAAGTGCTATCATTCTGCTGGAGACATGGGATGCCTCCTTTTGTAATTTTATTACAAATATTTGGAACACAATTTTCAAGTTTCAGCTTTTGAAGCCTGAAGGTTTCAGAACTTCAGAAGGAAAAGAATGTGCCCGTGGATTGAGGCAAACTACTTTTGAAACATGATTTTTCAAACTCAATGATTTGTTTGTATTTTCTGGATGACCACTGATGTACCTTCACAGCAGTGCACCGAGTTCAAGTCTTCGATTCTCTGCAATAAGCATAAAAGATTATTTTTATACAGCCATTTGTTTCAGAGGGGAGCAAGGTGGGGCAGGAACAATGCCCAGAAATGTTTCATCAGACATGCTTCTCATGTCAAGGCAGTCAGTTAGTCTATCAAAAATGATACTTTAAAAGAAGAGTAAGTAAGGGAGCAGGTTTTAAAGGAAAAGACTGAAAGCAGCTCAATAAATTTGGGAATGGATATCACTTAAAATCATAGTTATTCTTAATTAAGAGGCCTTTAGAGTGAGACCTACTTACCTAATAAAAGCATTCTAAGAAAGTGTTCCAAAGGTTCCTAACAGAGACAAATTTCCCGTGTACATTCTGGTGTTCTGCTTGGGTGCACCTTTTCAAGGAGAAAGACTACAGAAAAGTCATACTGGGAGCTTCCATTTGAACCTCACTCTCACAGCAACTCCTATTTTAGGCATCCTTCTTTGCAGAAACACAGTCCTATAGACCCTGAGTTTATCCATCTGGAAAAGTTTTGCAGCTGGTTTAGCTCTCACACCTGTGAAAAGCTGGATAGCCTGAAAGCCTGGCTTAATGGACTGGTTTCATTGCACTGGGTAACTTTCTGCAAATGGAAAAAAGGAAGTTTAGGAAAAGATTAGGGAAGCAACAGAATTTTGCCTGAAGTACAATATTTATTTATTGACCCATAAGTGGTGCAGCTGTATTTTCAATGTTTGATGAGAAAAAGCTAAGATAAATATTTCAAGAGGTATGACTGTCATGTCTCCCACTGTTATTCTGGGCCAACAACCTAGTCTGAAAGCTTTTTTTGTTTTTCAGAGGTGAGATTCCTGCAGTGTTTTTGACTCAGATCTATGTATGCACATGGGAAGCATTAGATGATTTTTAAATCCTACATGTTTGATGCTTTGTGGCAGGTCCTGCAGGATAGTTGAGCACAGAACAGGAAATCTCTCACAGCTACCTAAAGAAACTTCTCTGTGTACAGTGATGTGCCAAGTTTATTGGCAACAAAATCCAAATGCTTGCCAATCTTTGAAATTGTTTCTAAAAATATTTAATATATATGGGATCATCCAGTTGAGATTTCTGGAATGATTAATCCAATTAATTTTAGAAGAAATTGCCTGCAGGCCAACAAGTAAAATGCAAGAAGAAAGCATTAATTAAGATCACATACTGAACTTTAAATAATTAGAAGGAAAATTTGTGTCCCCAAATACAAAATTTATCTATGGTCTTTTTGTCATCCCCTTTAAAGAGTATATGAAATTTACATCATGATTTTATTATAGGATGAATAAGCCTGCCATATCTTCTCATATAATACAGAGTTGCAAGAGGCAGCCCATTTAGCAACGCAGAAAACTGAAAGCTTACTTTTCACATATTTTTTAAAATACACATTGATGTCATGGCCCCACTGAAATGTGCAGCTGGAGGAGAGCACAAGTGGGAGGAAATAACTGCAGCTGGAAGCAATTTCTCCAGCATCATACCTTGGCCTGGTCAAGGCTGCTTTGGGCCCACAGCAAAGTGGTCATTTAAAATCATATGTAGAAAAAAGTGTCATTCTGACCACACTTTTCCTTGTGAGAAGCTCTAGAACAACAACCACCTGCTCTGACGGGGCAAATACTACAGCCTGCCCAGTCCTCTGATGGTGCTATTGTGGAGAAATTACTTATTGATGCCACAGTCATACAAGATTCCCAATCCCAGCCTTATTCTATCAATGTGCTACTCCTTACAGGTTTCAGTCGGCTCTTGATGAGGGCTGGAATCACTCTTTTCAACATGAAGCCTTCAGAAGGTTAAGTGCCAGAGCCAGAGTGAGGAAGACAGTGGCTATCACAAACATTTGTAGAACAATACCAATACTGAGCCTACTACCATTGTTTAAGTCCCCATTTCACCTCTGGCAGAACAACTCACAATGCTAGGCCAACACCATCTACCCAAGATAAATGCAAATGCATTTTCTTTCATTTCATGAAAGAAATGAAAGAAAATGCATTTCACAGCTAAACCTACACAGGAACAGGGTATGTGTTTTCCACTTTTAAGCATTTCAGAAATGTTCTGGGGGCGGGGAGGGGAGATACACACATCCATTTAGCCATTGCCTTGATTTTTAATTTTAAAAAAGTTGAAAGTATTATCTTAATTCTGCAGGGCAGCTCCAAATTTCAGAGGGTTGGAGAGCTAAAAGTGCTTCTTTATTAACACAGAGCATGGGTGAGGACCTGAAGGATGCATTTCAATACCACTCCCTGATATAGGAATGAGAGGTCAATCCCTTGCCATAGCCCAGCCATGTCCCAGAAAGCACCTAGGGACTGAGGGCAAACTCTCCAGGTAGCTTCTGATTTTGGACATCTGGACAGTTGTAATGATTTCAGCAGGGTATTACATATTTCAAGAGAGAAAGCACTGACACTGTCGGACCTGACATGCTGGATAACACAGACCATCCCATCCCATTCCATCCCATTCCATCCCATTCCATTCCATCCCATTCCATCCCATTCCATCCCTCCATGCCCTTGCACTGAGCCAGCGAGTGCAGGGTAGGGTGGCTCATCTCTAAATTAAAGCATGTTATCAAGGCATGAAGACTCACTGTATTCACCAGCTATTAATTGCTTGGGCAAAATCCAACATCAAATACTTGCATTTAAAAATAAACTGGAAAATGTTCCATTTCCGCATTGAGAGCCAGGAGGAACTGGTCAGTAGGTGGCACAAGAAGAGCACAGCACTGCTCTGCAGTTCGGGATCTGAGCGGCCAGGGCTGTATCCTGAGCCAGCAATCCTGCCTTCCCCCGGCTCCTCCCTTGCAGTATTTATAAACCCTGTTAGCCAGTGATTTAGCTAACTGAATCATTCCACTGAAGCACACGGAGTGAGGGGCTTAAGTGGAAGCTTTCTCTGAAATGCTCTTTATTCCATCCCAGAGTGCATTGTGTACTCTTGACATCCACTAACATCACTACATCCACTGCTTTCAAGTATTAAACAAGACTGAAAACCAGTGCACAACAAAATAGAAGTCTGACATGCCAAAGTACAATGCTCTGACATTTAGCAGGGTTGTGGTTTGCTATCTTGAAAAGTTCTTGCTTACATTGCAGTCAGAGCCCCTCAAAGCCTTTTAAAGTGTTGGGGGGAATATAGCCCCACAACAGATCCTTTCTGCTGAGGAAAGGGTTTAATGAACTGTGTTTGTGTACCAGCAGCATGTTAAGGAAGAAAATAGTAGAGCCACATGTCAGGACTTGAGGCAGCAGTTTGTGGTTGTCATGATCTGCAGGAGGTCTCTTGTCTTTCCAGAGGAACAGCAGCAGCTGCTAGACAACCACATTGCACTGGGAGGTCAATGGCAAGCATCAGATTGAGCAGTTATATTTAACCTTAGGAACTCTGTGATGACTAAAAGATGTTGCCTCTGTTGGCTGATGCCTTCATTAGCTGTTGCCAAGGTTTTTCTCATAGGTTGGAGTTACAGGAGCACCATGACTGGGTGTGAACCAGCTCAACAGTTCCTATTTCTTCTGTGCAACTGCATGTCTCCTCCTCTCCACCAAGGTTTTAGAGGAAAATGCAGAAAGACACACGTGCTGAGTGTCCTGCCTTGTGACTCTGACATGTCACCATTCATTTACAGGAGGAAAATTGAAGGGGTGGTGGTGTCAAAAATGATGTGCATAATTAAGCTTTTTTGAATCTCTCCTGTGCACTCTGGTGCCAGAGGACTGCACGCAAATCACGCAGTATGTTATGAAAAAATAATACTGAATTGGAACCAACCAAGTGTAAAAATTAGGACTTCTGCCTACTCTGAGGTAAAAATACGTCTACAAATAGCCAGTTCTAAGCTTAGGTGTGTTTGTGTTTAAAAAGAAAAAAAAAAAGGAGGACGACAAACATCAAATACTGAAGAAAACAAGCTATCATCAGCACAAATATACTTGTCATTGTAATGTATTTTCCTTAAACAAGCAAAATTGAATCCTACCTAGCCCATCATTACATTATTCTATTTGTCTGTACAGTTCTAAAAGGACAATTATAAACATTATTAAAGCATAAAATACACCAAAGCTGTCACACCTTTCTCATTTCAGGTCTAATTTCTATTTCCAGCCCACATATACCTGCTGTTATATCTCATTTATTGCTGTAAATTATGTGCATCAGCATCAGTGCAAGTAACTGCTGACACTGAGATCACAGCTGTGCTGAATTCTAATCAAGAAGTGAATTTTCACCATCTAAAGTCCCCTGCTCTCCTATTTCCTTCTTCCTCAAGTAAAAGAAGAAGGAAGCCTAATTCTGAGATACAATTTATTAAAGACCTGGAAATATGCTGGGATTGTCAAATCAGCTGAAGCTGGACATTCCTGGTGACCCAGGAATCCCTTTCACTCTGGTACAGCCAGGGTTTCAGCTCACTCAAGCATCATTGGATGAGTCTTTTTTGATAGAAATAGGTGATGGTGCCCATTGAAATACTGGAAGCAAGTCAGTGGGGAACATAACCTGGGTCAGGTGCTCCCTGTTATGCCAGCAGTGCTGCCTACCACAGTATGTGACCAATTCACTCTGACCAGTCTCCAAATGCACAGTGACACAAGACTCAGCATGGATTCTTCGTATTTTTCAAAGTGTTTCTGCACCATCCATTACTTTCATTTCTGATCAGCTCTAAATGAATAATCTGACATGACTGTTGCTTGGCAAAATGTAATGAGTGTCTGTGGAATTTCATATATTGATTTGACAGTGATTTGTGGGTTTGGTTGTAAATCTCTAGGCTGCTTGGGGTTGTCATGCAGAATCTGGTGTGAATTCCCAGTGTGGATGAGCTATGCCCGGGGTTTAATGCAATCTTCAGGGGCAAATAACACTGAGTTTTTAATATTCCCAATAGGGATTCAAAATGCCACTTTTAGTCCGGATCAGGATTAATCAAAAGAGCTTTAAAACGAAGCTCAAATGCATCTGCTGGGTTTTACCTGTCATTACAATGAGAGTACAAGATTTACCTGCTTATGTCAAGAGCAAAAAATCCACGATGGCCCTTGGGATGACCCTGCTGTGAGATTCAAATGGCAAGGAAACCTGAAACCTGGCCATCCACCACTCTCCAGTTACACTGGCGCATGTGGCAGGCCTTGCTGTCCTCAAGTCAAGCCTTCAGTGGTCTCAGCTGCATGTGGCAGGGGAAAAGCTTCAGGGATCCTGGGTAGGATACAGCCTATACATTTGTAACACGGCCCAGGTACTCCAGACCCACATCTTAGATTTGCTCTTGTGATACAGGGAACATTTAAAGTAAACCCTACAAATGTATTTGTTGAGGCAAAGCTTAAAGCTATGAGAGCAAGGCCTGAATTGCCAAATGTATGTACAGACAGGGGAACGAGATGCTGGAAAGCAAAGCTGTGGAAAGGGATGTGGGGGTTCTGGTCAATGGGAAATTGAACCTGAGTCAGTAGTGCCCTGGCAGCCAGGAGGGCCAAGCCTGTCCTGGGGTGCATCAGGCACAGCATGGCCAGCTGGGCAAGGGAGGGGATTGTCCTGCTCTGCCCTGAGCTGGGACGGCCTCACCTCCAGTGCTGGGGGCAGTTTTAGGCATCACAGTATAAAATATTAAACTACTAGAGAACATCCAAAGGAGGGCAATGAAGATGGTGGAGGGTCTTGAGAGGAAGTAATATGAGGAGGAGCAGAGGTCACTTGGTCTGTTCACCCTGAAGAGGGGATTCAGGACAGACCTCATTGCACTGTATGGCTTCCTCATGAGGGGAAGAGGAGCAACAGGCACTGATCTCTTCTCTGTGACAGGACCTAGGGGAATGGCCTGAAGTTATGTCAGGGGAGGTTCAGGCAGGATATTGAGAAAAGATTTTTCACCCAGATGGTGGTTGGGCACTGGAACGGGTTTCCCAGGGCAGTGGTCACAGCAGAAAGCCTGACAGAGTTCAAGAAGTGCTTAGGCAATACTCTCAGGCACCTTGTGTGACTCTTGGGGAGGGTCCTGTGCAAGGCCAGGAGTTGGACTTGATGGTCCTCGTGGATCCCTTCTGACTCAGATTATTCTGTGAAATTGTGTGGTGGTGTGAACTCATCAGAGAAGGAGCCTTTTAGTTATGTTACAGAACAAGTGCCTCAGGCAGTAGTGACAGTGTTGTGAGGGTCACTGTGGGAATTACTCTGGGAATTTATATTTTTTATATGGAAAAAGTGAAATTAGAACGTGAGAAATGCTGACCGCCCCTACCAGCGCAGCACTGACATGGACATGCTAAAGCTGTATTGCCCTCACATGCTCCTGCTTCCTCAGAAGGCAGCAACGGGGCTGAGGTTTCAAACGCGGGCCATGATTTTGTTACCAGAGTGCTCATGGGTTTCTAGAGGGCTCCCTAATATCTCTCCTTGTTCCTGGGTCCCCGCAGCCCAGCACCTGCAGACTCACACGTGTAAACTTCTGGGAAAGGCCCCGCTCCTGCCAGGGCGCCTTCCCCCGGCCCAGGGGGACGCTCGCCCCTTGTCTCCCCGGAGCTCGCTCTCCCCAGGGACTGATGCCGTGGCTCCTCCGCGTCGCAGGAGCTCACGTAGACACCAGGCGCGGAGCATCGGGATGAAATTACCTTCATGCATAAAACATGGCATGGCGACAAAGGGA
>VZRH01005673.1:648296-693381 GCA_013397555.1 Urocynchramus pylzowi | reverse complement strand
ACCTGCCCTCCCCAGGCCCGCGGCTCTGGGCTCGGCTGCTGAGGGCGCGGCCGCGGCCCTGAGGCACCCTCAGCCCCGGCTGAACGGAGCCCTGAGGCTGCGGGATCGTCTTCGGGACGGGATGCTTTGAAAGGGCCCCTGCCTAACACGGCTCAGCACTTTTTCAGTTTTCTGAGAGAGTTTTAAGACGGGATGGTTTGTGCGGTGAAAGGGGAATAAGGAAAAATGCACAATAATACCCACTCCTCTTTTTTTGACCAGCTGAAGGAATCAAAAAAAGTCTGATTGAAAGGAACATGACCAGATCGGTGGTTTGTGAAGTCACAGTGCAGACAACACTCTGAACCTGCCTAATGCTTTGTCTGGTTAGAAACCATGCATATCACTGATGTACATATATGTGTGTGTGTATATATATACATACACACACATACATGCATATAAATGTTTATATAGCCGTACTGCAGGTTGCTGGGGTATATTATTCACCATTTCACCGTGGTTTTACTGGAGGTAGTTTGCTTACCTTCCCTGACAGACCATATATAGGGAGATCCAGCCACTTCTAGCTGATTTATTCAGGCTCCCTTTCAGCTGGCAACTTGGAAAGAAATACTGCCAGCACTTCTGCAGAGACACAGAAAGGGTAGTGTATCTGTGACAACCGAGGAAACAGAGGGGATTTCTTTGGTTCAGTCAACTGTAGTGTCAAATCACTCCTGAGGAGATGCAATGCAATGCCTTGGGAGGATGGGCTGGGCTGGCCAGCCAAACGAAGCATCCTCTCTTCCCATCACGGTGATATATTGTAAAAGGGACCTTAGAATTAGAATGACATTAAGAATACACTCCAGAAGGATTAATATGATAAAATGAGCATGCTGTCTGTCAACTCTGCATGAAGTTCATGTCATTTCAGTATCTTAGTTTAGCCATGGAGATAACAAGGTCTGTTTGAATTTTTCTAACTGATAGGATGGCAGTAGAGACACGAAGCTCTCACAGCTACCTTCTTAAATATAGTTTTGCCATGAATTCAACTCCAGTGTGCCTTTCAGATGCAAAATACTACCGGTAGATGTCAGAAAGACTGATTTTCCTAGTTGTCAGTTGACTGTAGGCTGTGTTCACTGGTTTTCAATGCTTGCACCTTTGTGAGTATTTTGGTCCATTTTCTGGCTGTTAATGAAGTAGAAAAATAGAGACAGTTTTGTTTCCTGTCTACTTAGGATTACATTCATCTTTTCCTTATGAAGTTCCCTATTCTTCAAAAATATGTATTTGGCAGATAGTTTGCAAATGTATATGGAAACTTCTTACCACAATACTCACTTTGAGCATTAATTATCTTGTGAATACATTTGTTCCTTACTTGTGCTGTCCCGTGAGTTAATAAGAACTACTGCGAAATGCACCACTTAGCTGGAGCTCTAAGAATGAGAAATTCGAGAACAGCAGATGCTCTGAATAATTGAAGGAGGTTTCTTTGGTTGACAATGGTGCTATCTTTGCACATCTCCCACAGCCCCTCTTTTTAGCTGGCCTGTGCCTTAGGGAAACATTGCAGCACTGAACCAAAAAAACGGGATAAAGATTTTTTATTTTTATTTCTTAATGAGTCTGAAAAATGCTAATCACTCAGAAGACTGTTTGTTGGCTTTGTTACTAGAAATAACTTCTGGCATCTTTAATTAGGTTGCTTTAGCCTGGATCAGTGAAGAAGCACAGCTTTCTGTGATCTGTGCTGAGGCCAGTCCTGAGGAAGGACTGCTGATTGCAAATTCCTTGTGTCCAGATTCACTTTGTCCTCTTTAGCTGCCTTCTGCTGAGGCACTGCAGCAAAACTGCTGCTATTACAGGAGACATGCTAATCTTCTGTTTTAAAATGTGCAGTTTAGAATTTAAAAAAAAAAAAAAAACCACCAAAAAAAAAAACCTAGTGAGGAAGCTACTGCTGGCTGGTTTTCATAGTCTCTATGAGCACAGGCTGTCGTGGTACCTCCTTGTTAAGGCAGCCATTCAGAGAAACAGCCGGGGGACTTTGCAATCGTCTGTGCCTGCCCTTGTGGCCTCATTTCACAGCCGAGTCCCTGAAGGAAGCTCCCTGCAGGCACGTGTGCTCATGGCAAAAACACTGCTTTGAACAAAGGCACGTTTTCAAGTAGAGAGCAATAGTTTCCTCATTTTCCTCACTGCCTGGCTGGATGTGGCTGTCCTTCCAACCAAGGGGAAGCAACTGCAGCTGGCACCAGAGAAACCCTCTGAGAGGCTTCTGACACTCACAAAATTAATTCTCTGTTTTCACCTCACAGCAAGAGCTGGTTCCAACAGAAAGACACTGGCCACAGAGTGTAAGTTCATGATACTGCTGTAAAAAAATGACGCTGGAAATACTGAAATCTGCTTTTCCTCTGGACACTCCTGTGTCCGTGCAGATGGAAAAACATTGCGAAGCTTTCCTGGAGTGGGTCATCCGCAGCATCTCAGTCTCACTGGGTTCTCTGAGGTCTCATACAGGTTGGCCTGCTTTTCCTTCCATTTCCACTGTCCCAGCCACACATATGGTTCATGAACCTTGTAGGAACTTGAGGTCTCCAAGACTGCTGCCTGGCTGCCAAGTTTGATTGAAGCTGGCCAGTGGGTTAAAAAATATTAATGATCACTGCATAATGTTTCCTTAGGAAAACAAGCTAATAGGTCCTGCTCATGCCAAGGTTGGACGCTGAGCTTGAATCATTCTAGTAATAACTGCATGGAGCAAGTCTTAAAACTGTGTTGTGATGAGTCTGAAAAGCAGCTGTTTGCTGCTACTCCCCAAAATGTACTTGGCTTCTGGCCACCAATGCATGTTAAAACCCTGGGGATCAGTGGGGAGGAGGTTTCTCTGGGTTTGCCTGAATCTTAGCAGATGGGGTTTCCACAGAAAACATGAAGAGTTCACACCAAGAAGAAGGATTGTATATCCCTGATGCAGGTCAGCAAATAGGGAAATTCTGCTGGCTGTGTGGCCGAGGGCTGTTTTGGATGGCTTTTGCTGTCCTGCCATACCAGCCCTGTAGAGGCTGCAAGGTCTCTGGTCATGAGTGGTCTCAGCAATTCTGCAGGGTTGGGCCCATCTGTACCTCTTCACGTATTGCTGAAAGCATTTGGTGAAAAGGCAAGAGCTGGGGCAGCCACAGCAGAAATATTTAGTGACTTGTTTAGAGCCATAACCCCAGGTGGGGCTGTGGGACAAGACACAGGGTGTCTGTCCACATGCTCACCCCATGAGCACTGACCACCCACAGCACTGTGGTGAGTCTGGGTCTGGTTCTGGGTCCAGGTTCATGTCTGGGTCCAGCCCTTGCCAGCACTGAGTGTCATCTGCACACACTCATCCTGGAGTGCTGCCAGGAATCTGGGATCCAGCCATCGTGTTTATTGTACCAGGGTGGGCCTTAGAAGCTGTATCCTCGGGTGCTAATGTACTTTCACAACCTGTAACATTTAGGGCAAGGAATTGATGGCAAGCTTGAATAAAATCTCGTTAAGTATTCATCGTTAGGCACATTTTCTCCTCACCAGCAAGACCTACTAAAGTAATGTTGTGAAAAGTCCTTTATTCTTCCTGATCCAAACTGGCTGTGCAATTTACAAAGAAAAAGGTCTGCTTTGTATTTCAATTTGTTTCCAACTGAAAAAAAATCAATTGCCATGAAAAATCTGAGAAAAGAAATAAACCAGGAGCAAAAATGTCATGTTTAAAAGAAAAATGGCAAAAGCATAATTTATACATGAACTGCACAGCCTCACAATATGAAAATTTACCTTATTTTGTGATATGTGCAATTGGTTTATAGAAAAAAACCCCAACATATGAGTCACTGGTGTTAGGGAAAGAAGGCAAAAATATTGTTTATATTCATAAATAGAAATAATCTATAAGCTAATAGACGAGTCTGGATTTAAACTACACTTAAATGGTAATTTTAAAAAAAGTGTACTGTTTATCCTACTCATTCTTGGTGATAATGTAATAATTTTGAATTATGTTTTTGTTTTGGAAAGAGAGAAGGAGATTGTTCTCCTGCAAAGGAGTAGACTATATGCAATGTGGGATAGCTGTATTTTTCTTCTTACCTCAGGGAAATGTTCTTTGGGAACACAGTGTTATGTACCTGAAGGCATGGGCCCTTTGAAGTGCTGTGATACTTGCGTGGGCAAAAAACCTTTCCTCAGAGGGGTCCTTTCAGGACCAGAGGAGATTGATGGATTTCAAAACCATCCAAGGCACAGCTCTTTGTCTCATCAGACCTTTGACGTGTGGAAAGAAGAATATGCAAGTATGAGTAATATTCACCCATGGCTGTGAAAAACCTCTTCCCACAGAGCTTTTGTTAATTCAGTACCCGTGCGGTGCTTAGACTCCATCCTTCAGCGACTGGAAAATCATAATGGGATTCAAGGTTTTGAATAATGATTAAAGTACTGAGAATTTCACATCAGTAAGTCTTTCAAAACAATCTCAAGAACTTTTGCACAGTTTGTTTTGTTTTTCTTGGTGTCCCCATCGACCATTCATTTTTTGGTGCGTTTCATAAAAGGTGGAACTTTTTTTTCGTTATTCATGACAACTGGGGAACCTGAGACCTTAATGATGAGTCTGCAGCAGACCCCTGGCAGGGCAGCTGGTGATGAAAATGTAGTTGATAACTTTGTATAATATGCAATAATTCACAGGTACCAATATAAAGATTTCCTAGGAAATAGGTGATGACTGCAATTATCTGAGAAAAAGAGACAAACCCTTTGGTAACTTAAACCAGTAGCAATAGTTATTTTGTTTGCTGTTTTTCACCCCTTCCTTTAGAGGACTATGCTCTGCCTTATTATTATATGCTTAACATATAAACAAACCCTCCTTCATTTCATCCTTCTGGATGCAACAAAACCTTAGCCTTTCTCAGCTGAATTATCAGCAAATCTGGTAACTCTTATGCAGAGCGGTAGCAATCTCATACTCAGCATCAGTTAGGAGGTATTCTGCTGGGGCAATGGCTCTTTTTGGGATGGCTCTACTGCTCCTCACTCTCATACAACACAAGCTTACAGGTGTCCTGTGAAGCCTTGTCAAGGATGCCTTGACCTTAGGAAAGAACTGCTGAGTGAAAGGAAGGCGTTCAGTCACCAACCTTCTCCCAGCACTTGTGGGTTTCACTTGGGTATAAAACAATATATTGCTTTATACAATAAACCAAACACTAGGGACACTGCAAGGATATAACTCTGTCCAACAGCAAAATGTTTCCCTTTTTCCTTGCATTAAAACTGCTATGTTCATAAAGTAAGGACTTCACTGTCCAGCTGGACATTAGTAAAACCCACAAGCCCTAGATTTCCAGAGTAGGCTGCATTACCTAATGCCTTGTGCTAAGTAGCTTCTGTAAAATAAACTCCATACATAAATCCAAAGGGAATAAATCCCTGGGTGGGTCTAGGGCCAGTGCCATTTAAATCCCTCTTAGACTGTACTTAGGGGTGGAGTGTGAACCTTGCACTACATGGGGGAGATGGGAACTGCCCCCACAGCATCTTCTAGGCAGAGGGCACAGCACAACCTCCAGATCTGAGCATAACACCCTCAGCTCCTGCTCTGAAGACAAAGAGAATGGATCAATCTGGGCATTTTGTATTGCCATATCACTGCTGCTGCTCTCCTCCCTGAGAACTGTATGGGCCTAATCTAGTCCAAAATTTAGATGGATAAAATTAGTCAAAATAAATCCCTCTTGCAGTGATCTTCTAAAGATGGTTTCAACATTTTTTATGAAATAGGTAAGAATGTACCTGAAAATAATAATAATGAGCTGTTTCAAAGCTGGTCCTTTAAACAGAGAGGTTACAGTGTCCACAGCACAGGCACCAGCGACCCTGTGCCAAATATAATGTCTACTTTTGTTAAGCCTTTTAGCTCTCTTAATCCTTTTGATCAGAGTAAGGAGTGATATATTGGAAACCTAAGTTGGAAAGTAAACAGAAAATTATGAGAAGGAACAGGCTATGCCTGTGTAGAGTGAAGGACATCAGGGCAGAAGAAATGCACAGGACACCTAAGAGCCTTAAAAGCATTAGTACAGTCACCAGGCATGGTGTGGTCACTACACTGAGCAGCTCGTTTGAGAAGCCCAGATAAAAGCATGTAACCTATATTTTAAAATATGAAAAAGAACAAAATTTAGGCCTTGTCACATGAAAACTTAAACCCAAACAGGATAAATGTGTCACTGGTGTAGTAGCTGTGGCATGGTGTTTACGATGAAATGGTTTTCAGTACTTTGGGGATTATGATCCTGTGCCATATGTAGAAGTTGCATTTCTCAAAGCTTCTGAGTGCTGGTGGCAACTTTCCAAGAAAGACACCAGATCCCAAAGTCCTCTTTGCAAGTCACCTTCAAAAACCAGCATGGGCTGCAGTTGCCCACGGCTGAACTCTTGCACCTCTGCAAGAACTGGGTGTTCCTCTTGAGGAGGATCCAAGTTACAGAAGTATTTGTAAAGCATTGTATTAAATAATGGAAAGAAACTACTTTCTACGTGATGGACAGCTGTAGGGAATATGCGTCATGCAAATTCTGGGAGGAATACAGACCTCCAGTGACATACTACTATCATGCTATTAAAATTGAAAAATACTTTTCACTTTACTTAGAGTTGCCAAATTTTATGAAATGAGCTCTTCACTTCTAATTTTCATGTCTGTTATTCTACATAGAAAATTCACCAAACAAAAGGTGGTTTCATGTTTGTGACAAGCAAACCTCTCCATTTCCAAAAGTGTTACACTGCTTACTCTGATACTGAAATCAAATTGCTGGGGTAGATTCTCTGCATGCAAACTAGCATATTCAAAAACAATACAGAAATGAAGCTCAAATTTCCAATTTTGTTTTAACACAGAGATTTTAGAACGCCAGGACAAAACTGAAAAAAGACGAACATATTCGAATTATCAAGGAAAAAGTCTGCAGTAAAATAATAGCAATAATCTTGTCACCAAGTTTGCAAAACTGCTTAGTAGGAGTATGTTATGTACTTTTCATAAGATGAACAAACCTCAGAGTCTGGCCAGGTCAGAGGAATCATCTTATGGAAAATATGGAAAATAAAGTAACTCCCACAACCAGCTTTACCCTACTTACCCTTTCTATTTAAAACCTGTATTGAAGGGAGTTCAGTATCTGAGAGGGTTTAGTTTTGGGGAAGGGATGGGCTGATGCATAATTGAATCATTTCTGGTTTGGAGCGGCAGTACAAAGCCAGGCTTTTGCACTGAGTTCCTAAAATCTAACCCAAAAATGTCAAATCACCTTGAAGCAGAAAAAAATAAACTTCTAAGGGGAATGTAGACAGAGCAATTCAGTTTGCTTATAATTGCTTGTATTTCCTTTGCTTTTCTAGTGCAAGAGTGCTGGATAAATCCAGTGCAATTTAATACTTTATTAATTAATATTTTACCTACACATGCATATGTGGGTGTTTTAATATACTCAGATGCTCTTTAGAAACACTGAAGCTTTGCATCAGGTTTTTCAGCTGCAATTGAGAAACTACCACCTTTTATTATAGAATCATAGAATATCCTAGTTGGAAGGGACCCATAAGGATAATTGAGTCCAACTCCTGACATGACAGCCCCAAGGGTCACACTGTGTGCCTGAGAGCATTGTCTAAATCCTTCTTTAACTCTGTCGGGCTTGGTGCTGTGACCACTTCCCTGAGGAGCCTGTTCCAATGCCTGACCACCCTCTGGTTCAATCATGGAATGGTTTGGGTTGGAAGGGACCTGGTTTCAACCCCACTGCCATCTTCTTGATGCTAAGATGAGTGTTAGCTGATGATATCTCTGTGATGAAAGTTGTCCTGAGGTAAGCCCACAGCTCTTGAGTGAACTATTTATTGCTCATTAACGCTGTGCTTGTGGTAGTAAGCTTGACTAAGCATTTCCGATTGCCCTTTGTACAATCTCGTGAGCCAGTGAGACAGGGACTGACTTGGGAGCTTGACTCAGGCACATACTTTCATGGTGCTTCCTATGCACCTGTACTGGGAAAGAAAGTTAAATTATTGCAGCCCAAGAAGACAATTATCTGCTGAATATTGAGAAGTGTAGTGCCATGGCCTCTAACAGCAAGGACCTAAAGGAGGATCACAGAAAAATCCCATTTCTGTGCAATGTGCAGGTGGGATGGAGAACTCTTTGACACGCAGCCGGAAAGTTGTAAATTGTCAAGGTATAAAAGATAAGGAGAAAAGCATCACAGCATTTTGCCAGCTAGTGGACCCCCTCTGCACAGTGACCAACAGCCACAGAGAAAGGCAGCAAATGTGCAGGGAGGAGTTTCCACAGGAGATGCTTGGTTCACAGTCCAGGGCAATCCTGTGAGCCTGCCATGCTGTAGTTCCCTCCTAGCTGATGAGCCAGCCAGTAGAAGGGAGGGATGGACTTCTCTAGGAGTTGCCAGTCCTCACTCCAGACTGAAATGTCTTCTGCTTAGGTCATTTGCTTGGAAACGTTTTTAGGTGCATATGAGGTAATACTCTCCCCTTTTTCCCCATACATTTTCTGTGGGACAGGGAAGAGAGGACAGGGAGCATCAGTACTGACACTTCCTCAAGCAGCTCATAGCTTGGGCAGATGTTGCTTTGTTACACTCTGAATAATTTTCACAGTTTGCATCACAGTCACAAGAGCAAGAGATTTTGAATACATATATAAATTAGAGCTGATATTACAGGAAACAAGTTAGTAGATTTTGAAACAAACACATGTGTATAAAACTGACTAAGCTTGACTAAGCCCCAGCCATGACATCTGAAAAAACAATTGTAACTTGTTTAGTGAAATTTTCCACGGTTGCAGGTCCTGATGTCACAGGTTGGGTCTGACAATACAGCTGAGCTGGTCAAAGCCAGCCACCACTGGAAGCTGTGAACAGAAATTGCATTAGCAGGTTTAGACCCTCAAGAGATGTCAAAAACCCAAAATCCCTTTGCAAATATCTGCAGAAGGTACTACATACTTTTGATGAGCATGAGTTTGCATGCTTTCCCTTGCTAATCTAGGCAGGTCCTACCAAGCATAGGAGGTGTATTCAACATCAGATTGGGTTGTAAGGAAGGACAAAGGTTGCTGTCCCTCTCAATTTGGGGACTGGGAAGTGTCCTGCTTGCTCTGCTGAGCCCTCTACTGCTCAGCTGTCTGTGCAGACATCTGTGTGTGAAATCCATGTCACCCCCACAGCCTGGGCTCAGGACAAGGGTGCAAGGAAGCCAAGAAGCTTCCAAAAAGCCCTAAGTTCATCAAGAAGAGGTTTACTTCAGGGCAGGAGAGAGCAGTGATCCTTCTCCCATGGAGAACGGTCTCCTTCACAGCCAATGCCTGCCTCCTCTGTCATCAGCACACCAATATTTCACATGAGTACTCTGGAAGCACAATGAAATTATTATTTCTAAAAACCATGATTATTTCTAAACCCATGAACTTTGTTCAAACATTATTCAGCCAAAGGAAGGGCAGGAAAAACATTTCCCTTTGCAGCAGGTCTGCATGGTTTCTGAAGGTCGGCTGGAGCTGGAGTGGGAGTTTGCCTGAGTCAAGTCTGAAGGATCAAACATTTAGAAATAGTCCCTCTCATTTTGGTATTTCATAATTGTATGCCTTCAGTGCAGCTATCACCTGTCCCCAGACTCCAGATGAGAAATATCAGGTGGCAGAAATATCAGCCCACATTATTTACATTTTTTACACTGATTGGCAAAATAAGGGCAGCTTCAGTTTAAGTAAGTGTTGGTAAGGTACCTGCCCTTGGTTTGGTTTGCAAGCCCTGCAATAAATCACAATTATACAGGAAACTAACCTGATGACCTCAATTTTTTTGATGACCTCAAAGAAATGTACCACAGTGGTTTTTTCTGCCCTTTTAATAGTCATTATCACCAGGTTTGTCACACCTCATCATTAGCTAAGAAGAACACAGTCATGTATTATTTGTGAGTCAGATCAGTCATTTGAGATCAGTCATTACTACTGACATTAATGTTCTCACTACTTTAAAGATACATTTAAAAAAAAAGCTTTGGTCCTTGTGGCATCTTAAACCTGTTGCAGTCAATTTGATATATTAAAATGATGGGAATTCGGGTGCTATTGTTGTCTTGCCATTTGTATTCAAATTTTTTCCATTCAAGTACCCATCAACAGAGGCTTTAGAAAGGTCAGAGGGAGGTCTGGTAGACTGAAATCAATCATTTCCACGGTGCTACCCTGCTGAATTAATCAATTAGAAGTGTTTTCAAGGATCTTTTGTGCTACTTCCAACACTTGTGTATTGCTAGACTATATATTCAAAGAGTCATGCTGCATGAATTAGCTTTTGTGGAGGATATGCCTTTCTTTGCTTCTTAAAAAAAAAAGACCATTTAGTTGGTTGCAGGAAATATGTCTTGTTCAGTGAGTGCTTCCCTGGGTAAATGGTCAAAGATGCGTCTGTGTGAAGGCACTAGGCAAAGAAAATTCATACCAACAGAATTATAGATTATACTTTACATGTAATACATATAAATATGAGATAGTGTATCTATTTTAACATACAAAGAAGATTTTTAAACTATAGAAAATGAGCAGTGTGAGATCACTTAAGATGATTATTTGGCTAATTGTGTTTCAACTCTAAGACAAGGGACTGTTGTGATTTTCCCCTACATCTTTATATGACGTGGTGGCCTTCGCCACATATCAAAAGCTCTGCAGTTCTTCTCTCTCATACACACCTTAAATTAAGCCCTGCAAAAATTATTCGTAGAGTATTATCTGTTCTGGAACTATGGCTGAAGATCATAATCTTGTTTATCTGGCACAGAGAAACATGGGCATTTCCTTTGTACTATGACACAATTATTTTGGTATTGCCTTAATTAGCAACCATAATTGCTAATTAAGATGAAAACAAGGTACTTTGTGTCTCAGGTATTTTCATTAAATATAATTTGCTCTAGAAAAAACAAACAGTGGCAAAACCAGATTTCAAGACTCTTCTAAGCCTGTTTTTTCCAGCATGGGCTTGGTGTGTGTACGACGGTAGTAGCATGAGCAAGGTGGCTGTGCTGTGTGTGCACTGAGGGCTGGCAGGGTGCTCTGGTGGGCATGCCTGTGGGAGTGAGAGATCTGGGGGTGCTGTACCTCCCCCTGGAAAGGAATGGGGGAGCTGCCTTCTGCACAGCCCTGGAGAATCCCCTTCCTGAAATTGCTCTCTACTCTGATTTTTCATTTATTTTGCAGGTTTTGCTCTTACTGTTGCTGAAAAGCAGAAGCTTAAAACCTTGCTGTGGTGGCAGATGGGATTTGGGGGGCATTTATTTCTTCAGGGCAAAAATGTGTGTCCAAGTTACGATTTCATTTGTGTGGAAGCATTACAGTGTGGTTGGGGCAGAGATGCTGAGTTGTTTATGCCAGACCTCTCTAATCAAGCTCTCCACAGAAAGTGCCAAAAACAAGGTTGTTTTTTAGTCTCAGTTACTTAATGAGAATTGTTTAGTCACATAGAAACAGTATATCTGAAGAGAAATATGCAGGTTGGTATTGCAAATACCCAATTGGAAGCAGGATAAGGCTCAATAAATGCAAATCAATTGCATGCATGATAAAGCTGTATGTGCTGCTAAATCCACTTGAATTACTAACAAAATATGCAGCAAGTCTGATGGTCACGGCTCTTTGGTGGCACATTTTTGCTACAGCAAACAATCAGGGGATTGAATGGTCCATGCTCCCTGACTTGTGAGATAAACCTGCCACCTTTTCCTTCCAGTCCCTGAGAGTCCCACCAGAGACCATGACTGCTTATTTTCCCCACTGATGGACTTGAAATTGGTCCATCAAAAATGCAGCACAAAATCATAAAGTCCCCCAAAGGAATATTTTCCCCTTTGAGGAGAAAGACAATAAGGCACTCTAGGGGCTGGGATTTTCAGTGTGATATATCTGGTGCTCAGCTACCCCCACTTTATGCAGAATTAGGTACAATTTGTCCATCATTTACGTCCTTGAATGTGAAAGAACCCAAAGCAAACAAACCACCCTGTGAAGCTGAGGGAGAGTGGTGTAATTCTCCCATCTTTGGTTTAGATGAGGCTGTAAAAGGACAAAGGACTAAAACATCCTGCTCTGTCTGCTGAAGGTTAAACTTGCTGTGACCTCCTTAGTAACAATCACAGTTGACCACTTTGTGGGAGCCTGTGTTTCAAGCCTACTGACAGGAGATCTAGATCTTCTCTCAGATGAAGCCTAACCCTGCTAGCTTGGTCTGCAGTCATTTCAATTATTGCCAGGGTTTCTGCACTCTGTTGGGTGTATCTCCTATGCAGCTACATGAAACAAAAAATTGAAAGGTAACTTACCTAGACTCTTTCAGCCGTAGGTCTCAAGAGGGAACACCAAATATTCCTACAGATACCACTTTCATTACAATAGGTTGAGCCCTATTGGGCTCAAACCTCATGCCCACCTCCTCACAGATGATGTGACCTCCTGCCCTCTAATTCTGAGGGACTAGTTTGTCTCTGTGAGACCCTTCCCAAGCTATTACATAGGTCTAGAGAAACACATTTGGGGAAGACAAGAGGACAAGCCATCAGCAGCCTTACAAAAATGAGCTTCCAAGCTGCTGTGCCTGGGTGGACCAATTCCAGCTCCCTTTCTTGATTCTGCAGAGAAAAAAATCCTGCCATGTTTCCAATGCCTTCCTATTTGCTTGCTATAAGAAAGGCTGCTGAAGAACAGCACAATGGGATTTGCTTGTAGTATTTGTACAACATGATTCTAGTACACATCTTAATGTGACTGATTTGTCCCTAAGCATTACATAGCTTAATTTAGAGGGAAAAATTAGCACAATTATCAACTGAAGCCAAAAAGCCAGGCTGGGATGTTGCAGTACATCAAATTAAAGTGCAAGATATGCTAAATAAACTTTTTTTTTTTTTTTTCAGATAATGTGTCAGCCTATAAGCAAGGCATTTGCCATCCCCAGCAGAGCAGAAGCATGGCTACTGCTGGTAGCTGCAGTGTGGATGCTCTGTGCTGGCCCTGTACCCATGCAGGCAGCCAGGCAGTTACCCACTGCCCAGGGACTGCTCATGGCCTAGAAATACCCATTTTCAGAAAGCAGAAAAGGATGACAAGCATAAGGGAAGCAAAGCAGAGCAATCAACAGCACTGGGTACCAAGAAAGGGTCGCTGATTTTCTGTTAGCACTGGCCTGATCCTTCACAGGGAAGAGCTTTATGCACAAGTGGAAAGAAAATGCACTTGGAGTTGTTCACGCTAGTGCTCCTCCACATTTGTGCAATATGTACCTCCTCATTACTGTGGTCAAGGTTTGGCATGATCTGGAGGAAGCTGACTTTGGTCTCATTACTTCAGTTCCTGGTTTCATGCACATTAGCCACAATAGTTTAATGCAAGTCCTGTGTTTTTCTATCACTATTTTACCGATGTTCCTTTGTTAAATACATAGCGAAGCTATAAATGGAGATGTCAATAGAAATGAATTTGTTAGATTGTTTGAGTGAGCCTAATTCCCCATGACATTCATGAACACTCAGCTATATTTCCCTTTACAGAACAAGGCTTCTGGCACCACGCAGCATTGTCTGTAAGCACCTATAGCTATCATCCAGAAGCACTCAAAGTATTTTGGACACATTGCTAATTAAAGCCCAGAGCTACTAGAGGATTTAGGTGGGACCAAAATTCCTGACATATGTAAATGCTGAATAACAAAAGTAGCACAGCTGCTTTGTGCATGTGCAATATGCACAAGCTGGTGCATGCATTAGAAGTCCAACAACCCACCCAGAAGACCCAGCTGCTCATGGCAATTGTTCTGTAGCTTAGGTTTTCCTGATTGAGCTCCATCGATGAGCTCTCTGTGGGAGAAGATGAGTGTTGGTGTCGACAGCAGAGTGGACAGGATTACCATAAGGCCCATATAAATGGCTTTATCCTGTGAAGGAACCTCCTCCTACTGCCTGGGGACACCAGGCTGCTGCACTGAAAATGGTCTCATGTCTGAGAGGTGCTGAGATATTTGGTAGCCTCTCTGGAAGTCAGTGTGAAACCTTGTGGGGGTGTGCTTACTGGTGAAAATATTGGTGCCTATAACCCTTGAGGAGCTTTGGCTCATCTGAGTTTCAATGCTACCTGGGGACTGAGGAAGGCAGATTCCACCAAAGTTGCACTGTAGGTCAAACGACCTTTTTCCTTTTTTGTTCAGGTTTGGTGTTTGGTTTTTTTAACCTTTTTATTATGTACAAGCACAGAGGACAACACAACAAAGCAGGTGAAATTCTGATTTCACAACACTTTGAGATCTTTGCAATAGGTTTTCACTGCACTTCACTCACTTTCTATGTGTCTAAACTTATGTTTGTAACAATTCTTGTGATTCTGAGAATATTGCTTCCCTTTTGTTCCCTCTGCCACTTCATCAGCATTGCAACAATAGTCATGAGGGATTCAGGACAGGTAAAATTAACTTTGGAGCCTCTTTTACTTTGGAGGATGATATAAAGGCAGTGTAATTGATAATCTGTGTATTATCTAGTGACCTACTACAAGTAGATTCATTATGGCTAAAAGACAGTATTGAGGTGTTGAAAAGAAGACCAAATGTTTGGTTTGGATTGGAAGGCTTCCTGCTGGATATCTGTGAGTAGTTTTACTTGCTAACTGCTGATGTTCAGTATTTAGCAATCTGAATACTTAGAGAGGAGAACCTGGAAAAGGCACGAGTCCACAGTGTTGCTGAAATCTGTGGAAGGAGCGGATGCCAGATACCAAGTACTAACTTTGTCATTATGTCTAATTATATAAACTGTATAATGGAGGGGTCACGAATATAACCCAGCTCTTCTTAATTTCAGCATCCTCCAAGTCTGTTCTCACTCTGTGAGGTAGTTGCTCTGTCGGAAATAAGACTCCTCACAGGAGAGAAGGACATATTCTCACTCCCACATTAAAACTGCTCAGCACTAACAATGATGCTAGTTAATAAGTTCAAAGTATCAAATTAATAGTTGCAGTGAGACAAGACTGAAGGGGACTTTCTCTTTTCAGCCTACAGATAAAGCTGAAAATGCAAAACATGGTTTTGGGCACAGAAGCTCCTCGGGTGGGAAGCAGCAGACTAAAACCAAGTAGTGTACTGGGAGTTGAGTAATACTGCAGAGTTTATCCTAACAGTACTAATCCTTTAGATATCTCAAGAGAAAAGCATACCTTGTACCCATGGAGTGATGGGGAATGCTAGACAGAAAAAGGGTGATTAAATCATCAGCCTCCATCGCACAGACAAGAAATAGGTAACTATCATGTTAAGGGATTAACTGAGGTAAGACATGGAAGAATTATTGTTTGCTATGAAATCAGTGTCTCAATTGCATTTATTACTTTTTAATAACAGTAGAACTATGACTTCTATTTCCCAGTCTAGTATTTGGAAATATTTTGTGGACCTATGTTAGGGTTTTTTTATGTTTAAGGTATGTCATGACATGCATCAAGAAAGGCTCTGCAGGATGAAAAGAGAACCTAGATGCTGAGAGTGCTGATATTTCGGTGTTGGAAAGAGTAGCACACCAGCTTCCTGCTGTGCCCTGGGCAGACACATGGGCTTTGGGACATTTTTCTATTTTAGGTGGTGTGGTGGGCACTCATGAGAGAGGAACTGATAGTGCTATTTTAACACCCCAGTTTCAAGAAAAAGTCAGTGCACAAAGCCAGAACAGTTCCTGCTACAGCTCCGTCTTCAGCCTCAGTCTCAAATGTCCTCAACCCCAAAACTATCACATCATTGTTATTGATTTCTCCTCTCTGCATGTCACTGTGTGAGAGCCTGGAGCCAGTGAAAGGTGTGTGCTGATTTAATGAGATTGACCAGAAATGAAGAGCATTGAGAATTTCCATGAAAGGAGAGGAAAGCCTGTTAGACTAGTTAGATCCCAAAGAACCGTCGCTGGCTGCAGCAGACTTGAAGATGAGTTTTTCTACTTGGCTACAACTGGGTTTTGGTAAACATGGATTTCTGTTTGATGGGTTCAAAGAGGAAAATGGTGGTACGGGAAGGAAAACCTGCAAATGCCTTCTCCAAGCATTGACTTACACCCCTGTCTAGCTTTAAACAGTGGGATGATTTCCTTTTTTCCCCACCTTTTTTTTTTTTCTTTTTTTTTTAAATTTTTTTATATGAAGAGGGTGATGCCAAGGGGTATGCTATGACAGCAGCATCCTGCAGTATGTTATTTGCTTCCTTCCTAATCAAAATATTATGGAGTTGTTGTTGCATATCCCTGCTGTAATTTTGGAAATGTAATCCCCAGCATTTGGGGGATCACACTCCTCCCTGCCATGTAAACTTCCTAAGTGGATTCTCTGCCAAGTTTTCAAGTGTTCCAATTTCAAGTTATTTTGATCTTATCTCTGTTGTTTCCATAGTGCGCTTTACCGTTAAAGATTCTTTATCACAGTCAGAAATTACATACAGTTACACTCAGGATCAGTGAACACGGGCTGTGCAGTCCAGAGCTCTCTTGTTTAATGAAGACTGAGCAAAAAGTTACCTGGGCTGCTCCAGAAATTCAGTTTGAGGAGAGGCACAGATTTTGTAGCTACAAAACTGGAACTGCTGGAATATGGCTCGCCTAACGTTAATATATCACATGTTACACATAAAGATGACCCCTCTAACTTTTTCTGGTTTGGAGCATAAATCTTAATAACCAATCTTAGAATTTTCTTGTCTAAAAGCTGCAAAGTTCTGCCAAGAGAGCAAAGCTGACATGGGTATAAAAGAGGAGTTTTGACTAGTGTCCCTAAATGATGCAATAGCGCAGATAGGTAGTAAATGTCCTCTCCTGATTCCTGAAAGCTCTCTGTAGAGCTGGGGTGTCCTGAGGGAGTTCCACCAGCAGCTGCTTTTCCAACTGCTTGTTGGAACGCGTGCCGTGCGTAGCAAGGGCGTCGATGGTTTGCGATCCCTTGACACAGACTTGCCTTCAGTCCTCAGCTGGCTGCTGAAGACGCTCCGCTCGCTCGGTGCCTGCCAGCTTGGAAACACCCGCACGGGCTTGGAAACACCCGCAGCAGCTCCGAAGGCACAGCTGCGCTGCCTTCGCTCCTGGCACACGGATTAACTCCATAAAGATGGAGAACATCATGTAACAGCCCACATCTTTATGGTGATCCTGGGGCTCTTCTTCCTTAATGGGGAAAAACATTGTGTACTTTAGGAGGATTACATCTTTGATTTTTTTTTTTTTTTAACACCTTTTCTTAACTGCTTGCTGTTCTGCTCTCTTTCTTGGACACCAAGACTCTCACAGCAGAATATTGCATGGCAATGGAAGACACAGTCATCCTGGTGAGACTCAGGCACTGTAATCCATGGATTCATTTGCACTCACATACTCAGAGACTTACCTCCACATCCTGAGTTAAATTCAAGGACTGGCCTACAAGATAGGAAGCATACCTTCTAGTATGACTCTTTGAACATCCATAGTGTATCTTGGGTCAATGAAACACCTCACATAGCAAAATGATGCATTATGCACAAAATGTACTCGTGCAGATGTGTTGAGGGAGATGGAGGCAGAGACTAACTGAGAAACCAATGGAATACTGGCTTTAGGTTAAGAGCTTTGGCAACTCGGACCATCCCATGGAGCAGGCAGGAATGTGAGGTGCTAAGGTTGCCGACAAAAGCAGAGAGTAAACCCGGAGTTTTGCCTAATTTACCTACCTTGGGAGCAGCTGAGGCTGCTGCTTCAGGGCACTGATGACACAGTGCCATGGCAGGGTGAGCACTGCATGATCCACCAGGCACTGAATGAGAGGCTAAAGAAAATACTCAAACACAGTTGGACTTAATAGCTCTGCCATACCATGTGCTAGTGAGCAATAACCGATCTCATCTCCTACAGAAAGCGAGCTTCACACCCTTGTGAAGCAAGCCAGCAGCAGTGGGGTCCTAATAGTCATTCTGAATTCTACCTCTTATTGCCATGGAGAAATGGCTTTCAAAAAGCTTTAAGAAATGCTTTTTAGCCAAAATCTCAATAATGCACAGAAAATCCCTGTGTCAAAAACTCCATGTAATACTAGTGAGACAAGTAAAACATTAATTTATGGGAATTTTTCTCCCCTGGGAGCTGCTAGGGTTGCTGGAACATACTTTGCAATCTTGGATGAGCATTCCCTGGTTTATATCCCATCCTCCCTGAGATTTCAAATTGCATGCAAACCAGTACTCTCCTGCTGGGACAGTCAAGCAAATAAACAACTCACTGTTATTTTATGACTCCCCTTGATTTTCTCAGTGAGACATTTCTAAGCAGCAAATAGCAAAAGCAATAGCATCATCTCTTTGCACTTACTTGGAGAGCTCTAGCACTTGCAGCTGGGCACTGCACATCCTAGAATGTGGGCTGGCTTACATATGAACCTCCCTGTCTTCTATTTTCTTTATTACTAGTTTTAGTAAGCTTTTACTTATGTAAAGTATTTCCTTTTCTTATGGAAACTACCAGCAGCAGCTGATTCACAATGTTATTCAGCTGAATTAACCAATTCATTCCCCGCCAAAAATAGCATATGTTCTGCCCCTCTCTGTCACATACAAACAGAGCTTGCCCACCCAGACCCACTCAAAACTGCTTCATCCGAGCATGGTTGCTCTCTGCCGTGCCCTGTACCTCCCAGCAGCTTGTGTGCTTGTTACAGCTCATGTACAACGTGATATCAGAGATGTTTGCTATCATAAGTGGCCAGCTACAAGCAGAGCTGAACCAGTGCCAAGCACGGGGGCTGCAGCAACACTTAAGCATCCCAAACTTCCCCTCCTGGCAGCAACAAGTATCAGGTGTGGTTCATTTGGGGTTTGTTTTTTTTTTTTGTGTGTGTGCAGGCCCAGCTGTGAGGTCAGGACAGGACAACGTGGGAGGAGCCCCTGGCAGGGGGCATTGGGGACAGGGAGAGATCTGCCTGTGGGGGTGCCAGGCAGCACTGGGCTGGGGGATTGGGAGCAGCTGTGCTTTGATTTGATCAAGGGGGCTGCTCACACGTGACAATCGTCCTGCTGCCCACCTGGTTGGGGTCTCAGAGCCATCCAGTCTGCAGTGAACCTGTCTGACCAACACTTTGCACTCACCCCTTGGCACAAACCCAGCAGTTTCTGCTCTGTAGTCCATTTCTGTTGTAAAGCTGAGGGTGTGATACGAAACCAAACATTCATTTAACTTTAGAAAGGGGCTGTTATACCCAAAACCATAACTCTTTTGGACAAGTACACATTTTTGTTTCCTGAATCAGTCTTTGCTCTGGTGTTGTCCCTTTGACAAGTGACTGTCAACAAAATTCAGGGGAAGGCTTGACATTATTGCAAGTAAGGGCTTCCTAAATATCTTGCTCAAGAAACATAAGGAAAAAAATCCCTAATCAGTATATTTCCTTTAAAACATACATAAACTCAACATATTTGCTAAAAGTAAACATTGCATCAATGTTTCATCTTCAACTACAGCAGGACAGAGCTGGCTTAGATTTTAGGCAACATTTTTTAAGGGTGGAGACGACAGAGCACTGGGACAGGCTGCTGAGAAAGGCCAAAATCCCCATAACCCAAGGTGTTAGGGAACAATTTAGCAAACATCTGTGTAGAGTGGTCTCCCTTTAGGGCAGAAGAAGTAACTTCTGCAGGTCTGGAGTAGCATCTGTAGGGTGGAGAATTGGGTGGAGAGAAATGTTCTAATGAGATTCAGCAAGAGAAAATGCAGGGTCCTGCACCTGGTGAGGAACAACCCCAAGTATCATCACAGTTTGGAGGCTGACCTACCAGAAAGCAGAGAAGACCTGGGAGTCCTGCTGGGTGACAAGCTGGCTATGAGCTGGCAATGGGTCCTTGTGGTCAGGAGGGCCAGTGATATCCTAGGATGCATTGGGAACAGTGTGGCCAGCAGGTCAAGAGAGGTGATCATCCCTGTCTACTCAGCCCTGGTGAGGGTTGTGCCCAGTTCTGGGCGTCTCAGTACAAGAAAGACAAGGAACTACTAGAGAGGGTCCAGTGGAGGCCACAAAGGTAATTTGGGTCTGGAGCATCTGTCTTGAGGAGAGACTGTGGGAGCGGGGCCTGTTTAGTCCCTTGAAGAGAAGACTGAAGAGGGGCTCTCATTAGTGCATGTAAATTTCTCCAAGGCAGGTGCCAAGAGAATGGTGCCAGAGTGTTTGCAGTGGTGGGATGTGACAGGATGAGGAGCAGTGGCCATAAACTAAAACACAAGAACTTTCAGCTCAACATGAGGAAGAACTTCTTTACATTGAGGATGGCAGAGCACTGTAACAAGCAGCCCAGGGAGGTCCTGGAGTCTCCTTTGGAGACATTCCAAACCCACCTGGACACGTTCCAGTGTTACCTGCTCCACGTGACCCTGTATTGGCAGAGGGGTAGGAGTAGATGATCTCCAAAGGTCTCTTCCAGCCCTAACAATTCTGTGATTTTGTTATTCTGACTCTTCCAAGTCCATTTTAATTTTCTAGGCTTCTAGGTTTTTCCTTTGTACCTCTGTCCTTAACAAATGTTCCCATTCAGTGTAGGGTAGCAGCCAGCAACAGCTCCCAGCATGGTACCGAGGTGAGAGATAGATGCCATGCAGGATACAGGAGGAGCCAAGAGGGGAGCTTCCAGAAGCTCATCTCCTCCCTGAGCCACAGGAATGGTGATGGAGGCAGAAACACAATCTCTTGCTGAGGAGGTGTGGCTGCTCCACACCACACATCACAGGCCAGGATTCCATCCCCATCATCATCAAATGATGTCTTCGCCACCTGGCTTTGCGGCTTCTACAGTCAGGCTTTTGTGGTAAAAGAAAAATAAACAAAAATGCCAAAGGGCTCTTCTTTTAAGTTACTCTGTGAATGAGATTCTCGGCTTTTAGTGCACTTTATTTTCCTGGATTGCCAAAATTCTGCTGATGAGGAAAGTTACTGAGGGTTTATTTCATAACAAGAGGGCACATGATGTAGAACACACCCTGGGATTTGCATAAGGTGACTGAGCACAAGCTGCAGTAACTTGTATTTATTTAATTGTATCATCTTTAAATATTTTTCCTGCTCTTTAAAGACTGACTTACTGTCAGGAGAAGAAAAGAGTTTTACATGTGGCAAAGAACTTGTTGTCAAGCAGTGACCTCCTGGCAGTTGCACCACCATGCTCAGCATCTGCCCTGAGAGGACATTTTGCCAAGTAGCTTCATCAAGAAGCCACTCTTCCATTCACTGCCATGGATTTGTCTGATGACAAACATTTTGTGTAAACCTGTTCCTCATCTGTGCCTGAGTTTTCTCAACTCTCAAATATTCACAAGAGTTATGTGGCTGCTGAGCGTTTGCTGGTGAGATGGGCCCTACCAGTTCCACACATGACCCCAGTTTTCAGATCAAGAGGAAGTTATGACTGATGGTGATTTCTGCCTCTACTGGTAAATTGCTTAACTTCACTGAGATGGTACAAAATGTCTTGTCAGAAAGTTATTTGGGATTTTTTCTGAGGAAGAGATTTTCACCTTCGGGTGAACTACAACTTTCATTTAGAGTTTCAGCATCTCTTTCTGTCAGGAGGTGTCTTTCTCAGGCCCCTTACACAGCTGCTGAGGCTTACCTGGGCCAGGGGCTTAATTTAGCTGATGCTACACAACCAGCTCTTCGAACTCCTTCCTTCTTTGCCCCTTTTCTCTTTGTCCTCTCCTTCAGTGGAAAAATATGGCAAAGGTGTATCCAGATTTAGCTGCGGTACCTGTAGGTCTTTCTCAGTCTGCTTCTGCACTTCTACAGTCCCATGATTTATCTACAAATTATAAATTGTCTTCCTGAAAACCATGTTTCCAGCCCATAACCAGATTAAGAGATTGCATAGCCAGTAGGAGCTGGTCTTTGGCTAACAGTGATTTCACTGGATTTGCATTTGATCTCCAGCACAGTATATTTGTGTTAGTTAAACTTGACCTTTTTAAAATAAAAAATATGTCTTCTATTCTTAGATAAGTTTATTAACTGTATACCAAAATATTGCACAGCTCTGTATTCCCATCATGGACATTTTGTGGGGTTCTTTTGTTGGGTTTTTTTTTTGTTGAATTTTTTTTTTCATCCTGTCAAAGTGTAAGCAATTGAAAATTTGTCTTCAGAGTTCAATTCCTGACACCAAAGTAAAAAAACCTCCCACTGTTTGTTAGCAGGAGAGGGAATTTCCATCGGTGAAGTTGGGCTCAGAAATCTGTACCAATATACTTTTATTTCTCACACAATTTGAAATTTCACTCCTTTTAATAGGGCTGATTCCCAGGCATCATTTCCCAATTACTCTGGGGTGATTGAAGACACACATATCCTAACTCCTTCTGCTGTCCTCCTTCCCTCCCCACCATATAGAAAGTCATAAAACGAAAAGTTGTTTCTCCACCCACCTTCAGTCTGTTGGTAACCACGAGGCTGTTTCGTACCCAGTGGTTGTGGATGCTGCAGTTGAGGGTGTGATGCTGTAGCTTTCCACAAGCTACTCTGGAAGCAGCTGAGATGGATGGAGCCACCATCCCTCTGTGACCCTTGGCAGCCTCGCCTGCTCCTCTCTGCTGTAGGTTGTGAGGCTTCACACGGTGGCTGTCTCAGCTGTCAGCACTGCTGGACTGCCCTGAGGAGTGTCACTGGCACCTTGCTGAAGGCCTCTGGCTGAGGGATTTGTTTGCTGTCTGTGGTCTGCAGAGTGTCCACAAGTGCCAGGATGGGCTTGGGGCAAAAGCTGAGTGTGGGAGACCAGGATTTCTTCCTCACCCTCAGGAAAAGCCAGGAGGCTAGCCCAAAACCAAAATGCTGACAACTGTGTGCATGGTGCATTATTCTTGGTAGGACTAGTGTTTGCTCAGTTTCCATCTACAGTGGTTTGAGTCTAATGGTTCCTTCGCCTGTCCATGGCTTGGGAGCAGAGGAGATACCTTAACTCCAGCAGCTAGCATGGATTTTTGGTGCATCAGGCCATTAAAAGCAGCTATTTCTGTGCAGCTTGGAAGTGAAGCTTGCAGGCTTCCTCGCCTCCAGGGACAACTGAATAAAGGACGTTATACTCTCGGATCTTCCTGTAGCAGTTCTTTCCTCAAGATACTCAGCAAAATAGCTGTGCAAGTAATACTTTGAGAAACAAAGTGCCACAATGCATTAAAGAGAACATTGTGAACATGATCAGAAGTGAAACCATGCAAGCAAAACAGAGGAGAGCTTTAGGCAAAAGCAACTACCACTGAATCCTTGGTCCTGGGAATGTGTTTCTGTGTTTCTGCCCAGGGCGAGTGACAGCAGGGCTGTGGGGCTCAGGCAGAGGTGTGAGGAGCAGAGGGAGAGCCCAGGGCTGAGCACAGAAGGGCTGAGCAAGCAGTGAAGGCATGCAGGACATTTTCTAGCCCTGCTCCCATCAGTACATTTACACAGTCTGTCCCCTGGGACACTGCTGCACAATACCTCCAGTGCCTCCCAGGGCCTGTGACTATTGAATGAATGCATCGGCCATCTGGAAAAGAACTGCCTTCTGCCTAAGAGTGTTGCCATCTCTTGGCTATTTGGGTCATGCCCATTGGACTGTTCCTCCCATCTCCATGGTTCTGAGATACTGTGCAGGTCCTGGCAGTGCACCAAGCAGCACCATCTTTTGTTTGTTCTCTATTCCATGACCAGGCAAAAGTCTTGGTACTGCCTGCAGGTACCGATATCCTCCTCGACAAAGAGCACCAGTCCTATTTTTACATGTCTGTCACCCTGCAGTTCCTGAATGCCAGCCACATGCTCACCTTCAGAAAGGGCAGGCTGTTTTATCAAGTGGGCTGGGGTTTGTGGGTTTTTGGTTTGGGGTCTTTTGTTGGAAGGATAGGATGAAGTTGTAGGACTACAAAGAAACCAAAAAGATGTTTATCCCCTTCATTTATCCCCTTTTAAACCTGCATGAAACTTCTGACCACCTCACCTGGTTGTTAAGGCCTGTACTTCTGTCACAGACAGAAACAAAACCCTAAGTGACAACATTCCTGAACCAGGAAATTTTGAACTCTATATTGCCTGTACCCAAATGTAATATCTTCTAACATTTCATTTGAATGTGAGTAGCAGATACTAGACAGGAAAACAAACCCAACTCTTTAAGGTAAGACTCAGATTAAATCTTTCATTTTACACTCTGTGCAGATTTTATCTCCTAAATATTTGATGTTATCCTTTAAATGCCTACTTCCTGGCTCTTCATTTTGCAAGTGATGAGAACATATCTAGTCTAGCAACTCTGTATCTTCTGAATAGACCACACTGTATGTGCTTGTGCTGGCAGTCATATCTTCCTTGATGGAGGAAATGAAAGGAATCAAGTTTTTCACTATCTTGGTGATAACAGAAATTCAATACCTTCATTGCCTACGCAAGCAGAGAGTCTCTTTTTAATCACATAGTACTAAAAGCAAATGAGTTTACCTCCAGATCTCCTACCATGGATTCATAACACATCCCACATTCATCAGATAGAATAATGAATAAATAATGTAGGAAAAATGCTTCTAGCTATGAGTGGCATCCTTATTACAGGAACACATAGCATTTCAGACTCAAGAAATCTGAGGAAACTCACTGAAATGAGTTCTAAAATAGCTGCCATAAAAATTCACAGAAGGCTGGTATGATATAGAGGTGGCTTCTTCCCACCAGAAGCATCAGCAGGCTAAGAGCAACTGGAGAAAAGCTACTGTAACTGAAACACAGAAACAACAGGAGTGAGATCCAGCAGGAGCACCTCACACCCCATTCTGCTCCTGGATTTGCTGGGCAAAGGGGACAAGCTCACTTCAGTCCTTGCTGTGAGGCACCAACCCAGCTGCTGGCCCACAGTCACACAGTGGTTAGGCTTTTATTACTGCACTTTAATTACAGCGGGCTCAGAAGAAGAGAGCCTCTCCATCCCTAATTTCCACACCTGCTGGATAAATCAGTGAGGGGATGCCAACCTCGTATGAAAATTCCCCGTCTTCAGCCTCAACAGTGGCACCAGGAGCCAGTGCAGCTGGCTTTTATTGGTACTTTTAGGTTGTGATCTGGGGGCTGCATAGCTCTTTCAGCTTTCTTGGGCCTCTCTCAGCCCCTTAGGTGACAAATGGGTCTGTCCCTGGCACGTACTGCTGGCAGCTGGTCTGGTGGGGCAGAGCCGAGGAAGGGGGGGTGCAAGGAGGTGCTGCCTGTGCAAGGAAGAGCTGCTGTGTGCACTGCCCCATCACCCTGATGCTGAGCTATACTGCTGTGGCAGGACTTGCCAGGGATGACAGACAAAGCAACAGAGTGGAAGCACTAAAAAAGCCAGTCTCAAAATTAATGCATTGTGTAGAGGCAGTCATTTATCTGATGCTGGGTTTTGAGCAGTGAAACGAATAAAGACAATAAATGAGGAGTGAAATTTAGTATAAGTAGTTTGTAAGTCATTCAGTGAGAATCCTGTGTATCTTTGCATGCAAAAAAGTTCTCATAGCAACCAGCTGTATAGCACTATCCTTGATCATGAAGGTTTTGTGTATTTTCAGCAAATCTCATATGTCTTTTGTAAGTTCTCTTAAACTAGCTGTGGCATGTAGGCATCTTTCTGACACAAGTAGAGCTGCTTCACTGTCCTCTGCCTCCCAAAGTGAAGGTGAAAAGAGTTATGTGTCCCTAGCTAGAGTTATTTGAGTCAGTTGTCCCAAGACAGTGAATCCTTCATGAACTTCCATTTGTATTTGGGTAATTAATCAAATGAATTATTTATCTGTTCCCAACACTTGCAAAATAGCAGAAATACCATAAATCAACCATTCCTGCCTTAATACACTTTAAATCTTCAATTTCCCAACTACCAGTCAACTGTATATAAAAAGGGAGCAACATCACATATGAGCAGAGCGCTCACTGTTGGTGGAAACGAGTGGGATGATCCTCTGGGATGCTGCAACTCTGACTGAAAGGATGAAAGACCTGGAAGGCCATTCCTAGTTGCAAAGTAAGAGGAAAGGACTGAGAAGGGATCTGCTGCTCGGTGTATTCTGTATTTTCTGCACAGAAAATTGCATTTTTGCCAAATATCCTTAGGGTGTCAGTGCATGGGGATTGGGTCATGTTGTCTGAGCCTTCTGCACAACAGTCCTTGGACTGAATCACCTCAGCTTTTCACTTACAGACTGTGAGAATCCAAAAGGCTTTTTTATGTCATTCCAGTAGAAATAAAACCCTCTCCTTGCTGAAAATTAATTATTGAGTGTTCTGCTGCTTTATAATATATTTATGTGCTCTTGGGAACCTCTTTGTGTTCGAGCACAGAAAGCAACATCTTAAACGCAGCTCAGGCAAGAGAAGTGCCCAGCTCTGCTTTGTGATGCCTTTCCTGCACGCAGATCAGGAGGTGATGCTATCTATCCACAGGCAGTGGGCACTGCCCACGGTGGGTATGCCTGGATCTAAGCACTGGCTATGAAATGGAAGATGAAGAGATCCCTGATGTTCACGATGGTCTGCTACTCCTCTGCAAAGTGCTTTGCTCAATACGCTTCCCTCAAATTCAGGTTAAATGAGTACGGTGCAAGCCTGCAAGGATCTGCATTCTATATTCTGCTGAGGTTTCCAGCTGGGCCATCCCCATGGCAAGTGCACCTTCCAGGGAAATGGCAGGCACTGTGGCTGGCAGCTGCCATGGCCCCCTCATTTTTGCTTCCCACCCCCAAAGGGACAAATGTGTGCAGTGGAGTGTTTTGGTGACCTTTTTGCTTCTGGCTTGTGCGAGTGTTTTTTTAATGAATGTAATTTTACTGTCAAGTATATGTTAGGAAAGGCCAGCTAACGAAGAGCAGTCTGGGCTGGGGACTGGATCCCAGAAGCTCCCCAGCTCTTGTAGCAGTCCTCTCCACCAGCACGAGCCAGCCAGTGAGGATCACGTGTTCCTGTCTCAGGTGGCTTTGCTCTGCTCATGGGGCTGTGGAGCAAGCAGCTGAGGGGTGACAGCTCACCCACAGTCAGGTCTGACAGATGGAAGCTATCCTGTGCAGCACAGCTTTGCTCTGCCTTCCCTGTTTCCAGGAGAGAGGGCTTGAGCAAGTAAGGATTCCTCACCCCTACTTGCTGGAGCTCACTAGAGCCAGGCAGAGTCACTTGATTGTGACTGAAGGTGAGAGATGAAGGAACAGGAGAGCATGGGCTGAAAGCTCAGTGTATTGCTGCTCTGGTAGCTCGCTCTCACTCTCAAAAAGCAATTAAAAAAGTAAAATCCACAAACTCCTAGGGCTAGGTCAGTCCTTCTGTTGCTGTTATGCTGTTAACATGTTTTGTGATCCTCCTACGCTGAGTTTCTTTCTTATGCTTAACCTTGACCGCTAAGGAAAAAAAATCTTCTAGCAACTTCAAATTCAGTGATTCATTCCACAAGTTACTGCATTTTCTAAAACACAATCAACTCTAAAGTCCTAATTGGAGGCTTATGGCCTGCCTCAAAAGTTTGCTTTTGGCCTAGAAAATGGAAGCAGCCGTATTCAGGCACACTTACAGAGCTGGGCCTGCAAACACAGCAGTGATGGATTACTGCTGTTTAGCTTACCTGAATGCTAAAGCAACTGGGGACCAGAGGGGATTTCATTAAAACCTTCAAGAGAAGGCCTTTTGCTTTGCTTTAATCAGTCACCAATCCCTGGGTGTGGCACAGGAACAAGTGGGTGCTCTGGGAAGAGGTGTTTGGGTGAGTTGACATTAGGCAGCGTCCCAGCCTCATGGTGCAAGGAGAGTCAGAATCAGGCTATCACTGTGACAAGGCATTCAGAGGGAAAATCTCAATAAACATGAAGAAATAAAGATTAAAACTCTGTGGAGGTTTCATGTATGAGAAGGCTCGTCCATGTATGAAGAGTTTCCTTCAGGTATTTCCTTCCCACCTCCAGTTCCCTACTGCCCCCAGCAACATCCTCCCTGCAACTTGTCTGCTCCATTCATCATCTGCAGGCTGGAACAGCATATTTTTTGGGTGGAAATAACAGTACTCAAATGCTAAGAGGGAAAAAACATAATTATTTGCTTTTAGGAAGGAAAACACAGCAAAACCAAAGGGCTTGGATTCACTCAACTCATTATTCAAAATGCAAGCCCTGAATATCAGTTTGTGAGAGTAACAGATTTGGTTCATGGCCAGCTGCACAGGCCTGGCTGTGTTTCATCCAGGGGGCTTTGCCTGCTCCCCCTGCACAGAGGAGGTCTGTGGCTCTGCAGGAGATCCCCCCATGTTTCCCACGGCAGCGTCTGTTTTCACAAATAACTTCCCAGGCAATCCTGGCCACACCTGGAAACCCTAACATAAGTTTGTCTGCCTAACATCTTTCTTTAGTCTCTTCGAAGTCTTAAATTTACCAGAAAACTTGCCAGTAAGATTCAGAGACCAGATTGAGATCAATTTAAAACCTGGCCGACAAAAGAAGGCTCAGACGGAGCCAGCGCTGCACTGAATATGTCACCAGCTGCCTTTCTTCTCTGCTCTGCTCCCAAAGACAGCCTATCTACTTCAAACAGGCAGCCTTCCTTTTCCACCTTCCTCAGATGTTTTTAAGCAACCTAGTTTCACTGGAGAGCAGTCCATGGGGGCTGGGGATTCTTACTTTGAAAATGTGAGACCTTCTGGGCATCAGCTACCAGGAGAGTGCCAGTCACCAAAAGCAGGCGGTTTTGGAGGGTTACCAAAGCTGCTGCAGAGGCAATTCTCCACGGGGACGAGAAAAGTTCAGAAATTGTTCTCAGCCAGCTTGGTCCACACTGTGAAACCCTCACACAAAGGAAATGGTCTTCCTACGTGTCAGTTTTGACATTGCCATCCTGTTTCTTTCTGCATTTCAGCATGCTAATTGCTTGGAAAGGTGGGGGGTAAAAGATCTTATACTTAGATCTTTGTGTAGGTGCTGTTGCTAAGATGCATGATGGAAAAGAAGGAACTTTTTTCTTTTGATTTTATTCCCATCCTGGCCATACTCTGCAGAAGAGCAGGGAGGAGGGGTACCGTCCCCTTGCACGCCAGCCCAGGGTCTGGCAGTAGGGAAGGGTGCTGTGGCAAGGGGCAGACACCCTGTGAGAGGTAGGGAGAGGCTCTTCCTGGGGCTCTGCCTCACACCACAGTGATGGCAAAGATGAGTTGCTGTGTCCTGGGCAAGGCCCACCACCAGTCCTCACTCTGTTGCTCCATCCTTGCCGTGCTCCCTGAGCAGAATCATCTCTCTGCCCATCTCTAGGGCTGTGAAATCAAATAGAGATAAAATATACTCCCCCCTCATCCCCAAGTTTCTTCAGTGTTTTTTGCAGCACTCTGTGCAGAGAGCATGAAGTAGGGCATGACGGTGTGTCTTCCACAGTAGCTGCTTTGTCACTCAGTGTAGATCACTACTTTGTTATCACCAATTTCTTGTCTCCTCTGCAGTTTTGAAACCTGGGTCAAGGCTATTAGATTAACCATAACACTGTCCTGTCCCAGAAGAAAGACCCTCCCCACAGGGGTATGCTGTTTGTTTCTGGCTTCTTTTTGGCCAGCTTATGTTATTTTTTTGTAAGCCATGAATATTATTTCTGAATTGCCTGTTGTGTAAAATACTAAAACTCATTAACATCAGACTGAGCCATTTTCTGTTTACTGTGAGAAACTAACTCCACAGTACACTGCTGTTTAGAAGAACCTCATACTGGCTTCAGAATGTTTGTGTGCAGTCTCTAAACAAGAGTTAAACTTGATAGAAAAAGAAGATTCAGGAGATGCAAACAGGAAGAAAAGTAATTGCATGAAGTGCCACATTTTGCAGAAACTCTTGTTGCTATTTTTACTTTTCTGTGTTGTACCGCTCTCTCTGAAGTTGCTCTCTCAGCAAACAAGGCCAGGATGAAAGACAGGCTGATTAGCAAAATCAAGGCTGCTGAAGAATCACTGATGCAGTGGGTGGTGATCTTCCCCTGAGCCAGCTAAGCATTAGTGCAGCAATGCAGCAGGAGGGACCCAAAATCCTGGGCATGTACAGACAGTGGAAGGTTTTAGGTACCTTCTGTGAGTGAAGCTTGTTTGGGATACCATGGCCAACAACTGACATTATTTAAAAGTGGAAAATCTGCTCTTTGCTTCCTTTATATTTTCAGGGTAGAGAACTGCAGATGTAGAAGAGATTTCCTTGTTCTAAGATACTCTACAAATGCTATCATTGTTTGTCCACCCAGCTGCCAGAATCTCTTCCTGAGAGATGTGGATGTGGAAAGTAGTGAACCACTTTCTCTTGAAGGACCTCAAGTCCACATTCCTTCAATTGACCCTCTCTGTGCATTGCAGGGAAGGGAGAACTGTTACTCTTCAGTTAAAAGCAACCAAACCCCAAAATGCCAAATAAGTCTGCTGTGGTCATTACTCTGTTTCTGAGCTGCTAATCACTTCAACAAATTGCAAAAAGGGAGATACTGTGCTAAAAATATTTTTTTAAAAAAACCCCTCTTTTCTGCCCTACTTTGTAGGAGCAAAAATGAAGCAATCCCTCCAGGAGAGCTATTACCAGCCCTGTGCACATGCCCTGTACCACTTGCTCAAGGAGGAAGGCAAACAGGGCGGGGATGCCTTGCAGTGCCATTTCCTTTACCACAGGTTCCGTTCTCAGCTATGCTTTTTTCCTAGGGCTTCAGATAAAGGAGAAGTTAATCCTGCTGTTGCAATTATTCGGAGAACTCGATCCCAGAGTGTTACCAATGTACCAAGAGGCTGCAAACACAAAACAGGGACATTTTTCAGAACAATTTCTCAAAAAGCTACCTGAAATACAGAACAGAATAATCCCATCTCAATTTAACCTTTTTTTGTCCTTAACAAAAGTGTTCTCCTCTGCTGACACATGCACAGTAGGCAACATGAAAGCTTATCCATCCTTTGGAAACAGCTCCTTGTTTTTCTAAAGCCAAGGTGCTCCAGTTTTAATACAACCCCACTGCTGACTGTGCCATGGCCACCTGCAGTGTATGGGTTGGAACTGGGGAAGGATCAAAAGCTTGAGTGCTCAAATTGACACTATTTAGGATCAAATGCTCAGATTCTCTGGGACCTTGGCACTAGATGTCAGGGACACATGGCCTGGGAGGTAGCACCTAAGTCAGGGCCAGTATCACCAAAAATTTTGCAGAAAATGGACTGGGCTTGAAAACAAACTACCTCACTGGTGAAGCTGATGTTACACCGTCATTGTCATTACTTGTGTGAGCTACAGTGAGGTGATGCCTTCCTACAAAACACAGGAAGTTCAAGGTTTAGGGCTGTTTCAGCTCTTGGAGATATAGAATCTGTTTTAGTGAAACTTTTCCACCTGACCATTCAGATGCCACTCTGACAGTCACACTCCCACTGCCCGAGATTTAACTGCTGAGACTGAAGCTCCTTTGCAGGAAGAAGTTCCACTGAACCAGTGTGTCTTTGACCCCATTTGACCCCATCCACACACCATGCTCACACAGACAAGTTTCCCTTATCCCTTCAATCCTAAGTATCCCATATCAAAGTCCCAGACATCTTCCTTCTTTAAGTAATTTAATTGTGGTGCTGTGGCATAATAACAGCTCAAGCTGGGTGGGTGGGGGGATCCCAAACAAAGGAATTCCTGGGCTTTGATACCCTTACAGTCTATGCACTCACTCTTCACACTGCCTGAATTTCATACTCCTGCATGCAGCAGCTTTATTTGCAGCAGCAATTCCTTATGCCCACTAGTCCCTGCTAAGTGCTCTGCAAGAGAGATGTTAAACAGTAATTTATAGCATTTTAGGGACTGATGAGAAGAATGCATTGTAGGCAAGGGGGAAATGCTGAGACTTGGCAGTGTCTTGGAGATGGAAGCAGCTAAGTCAGAATGCCTGAGAGAAATGCACACTTGCTCCTTTGGGAGCAGCTCCAGGCAGGGTCTGAGCCATCTCTAAACTGAAGCTTCCCATCTCACCCACAGTTTGCTGGAATATGGGAGAATGTCTTTAAAAAACACTATTTGGCAAAGGAAAAAAAAACCCACACTGTCTTGCAAAATACCCTAGATCAGTTCTGTCAAGAACTATCTCCCAGAAGCAGAAAGAATGCTTCTGGTTGGAGCTGGAAGAAGCAAAGACTAGAGGAGAAGACCAGCTCCTGAACCCCCAAACTGAATAGTTCACAGGCAGGATTATTAATGTGAAGGAAAGGCATTCATCCACAGTCATCATTTGTTTGACAGTGTGCCCTGGGAGTTTAAAATAAATGACCTGGGGCTTTCACTCCATTTCCAATAGTCTACCTAAAGGAAAAGAAGGGGAACTCATATATTTTTTTTAAATATTACAAAAATAATGTTGTGAATCACCTTTCAATATCCTTTGCCTGAGATGGAAGACATACAGCTGAACAATGAGATGACTTGCTTGCCTGTATTTCCTCCAACACCCAAGGTAGTTAGTATTGGAGAAAAAAAGTATTATTAACAAAAATTATGGTAGAGAAAATTGAGATGATCTTGTGGCTTTGACATAGGCACTAGAATATTGTCTAGACCTCTTGGGACAATTTTAAAATTTGTTCACATTGATAAAAGTATTATATAGTTGATACCTGACTTTTAGTAAGACATAATGATGTGATGCTTAGCAGGACTGAGCATAGTTGTTGCTTATACTGGGGATAGCAAGCTCCCATATTATTATAGTATTCAGACTGCTTCTCTTTAACAATTTATAGAAACAACCTGAGGTACTTCTGAGAGAAACCCATGGGATTTAATCATCTAAGGATGAAAAATCCATCCTCTGTTCTTTGCTGATGACAATGACCTCACTGGATTACAGAGGAATAAGTGACAAAAGAACTAGGAAAAAAGAATGAAAATGAAAGTAACCAGACATGAAGATTTCTTACAGAAGGAGATAGTAGGAATACTTAAATTGCTTGAAACAGCAAAAATATTCCCATCCCAGACAAGAGCTACTGGAATGTGCTGGACCCCTCAAGCAGTGGGAAAATTTAGCACTTGGCTAAGTGTCACCGAGAAATAAATTTAACAAGTAGAAATCCAGTATTACTCAATAGCTGCTCTAGCAAAACAGCACTGAGTCTAACCTCAAGAGATCCCCTATTCCCACTATCCTCCCCTAAGCCTTCAGAATCAACCATTCTTATGTTATTCCCAATAGCTACTTTTCTGCTCTGTTCTTCAAAAGCCTTGTATGTGCTTTGTAGGTTAAAGCAGCACTCTGATTCACTCAGCACTGACTCACCCAAGCACTGTCTTTTGCTGCTTCACTGTCTTGGCTGTTGGAAAGTGCTTTTCCCGAACTTACTTCTTCCTGTTTTCTGCTTGTTTGCTACCTAATCTACCTCCTCATTTGCTTCCTCCATTCTGCAGCTGCACTTCATGACACCTTGTTCACAACAAAGGTGAAGAAGAGGGCTTGAGTACTGCTCTTATCTCCTGTATTTGTTCTCTCTCCCTCAAATGAAGTAGCTACAGTTTCTCCAATCTTTTCCTTAATTTCCCATTTCCTAGCCCTCAGAACAGTGTGGTTGTTCCCCTCAGGAACACCACCCAACAGTCTCTATCCTCCTTGAACAGAGATGTGCGAAAGTGGTGTCCTGCCTTGGCAGAGGCCTTATTGACCTCAAACACTGCCTGAATACCTTGTGTCTCTGCCTTTGATCACACCTGATGGCAAGCTGTCTGCTGGTTTTGGGTGCTGTTGCTGTCTCCTGCCTTCTTTCTGAAAACATGCGATTAAAGCAGCCATCCCTCAGCCTGCATTTATAAGGATTATTCCTGCTGGAGCATAATACTTCACAGATCATTCTCTTGCATTTAATTGTTTCCAGACTGCTTCTCCAGTTTGCAACTATAAGCTTGAATTTTGATTCTGTCCTCCAGTGTATGTTCTGGGAAGCCTGGCATCTGCAATTGTAATGAGTGTGATCATATCTACTCTGGGATATTAAATATCATCTAGGATATTAAAGTATATATTGAATAATACCAGATCCAAGGCTGAGCCCCGCAAAATCATGCTTGACCATTTTCTTATCTTTTGATAATGAGCCACTTGGGAACTACTTAACTGACTGCAATTTTCAAGATGATATTCATTCTGCAGGGGTTTCATCCAGCATGGTTTGCTTCCTCCCTTTGAACTGAAATAATATTTTGCTATGAGAAGATAATAAGCCAAGTGATACTGGAATGAAAAAATGCTGTCTTGGAAGAAGCCAAAGTCGCCTTTGATGTGCTGGTGGGATGTGCTAGGTGTGGTAGATTGCAGTGTCACACCTGAGTGTACACAAATGCCACTCACCCCTGGGGCATGCCATGGGTTCTCTGCTCACAGCAGGGTGGGGAACATGAATGGACACCAGTAGGAAACCAACAACACCACCAACACCTGTGCCATGATTCCTGCTCACTGTAGTGTGTGTCTGATGGGGAACTGAGCAAAAGGTTAATGAACTACAGGGGTCCTAAGGAGCTACTGTCCTGTCTGCTGTGTGAATGGTTCCTGGAGCCAGCCATTTTTTCATCTCTTGGAAATGTGTAGTGTATATTTCACAGCCTTGTGAAGATTTGTGCACAGGGCTCTTAATGTCTGTGAAGTTGTGTGCAGTGAGTCATGTCTTCTACTGGCCTGCCCTGCTGACTCTCCTTCTGGACAGTAAAAGGGAGAAATTCTCCCAGGTTTTCTCTGGAACTGACTATCCCTACTTTAATTTTTTTTTTTTTAAGTACTTAGATTTTTGGCAAAAAAAGTGCAAAAAGTTTCAAGAGTTGGAAAGAAAAAATTATACTAAGCTCACTCAGACACTGACACAGACTGTCTAAACATAATCTAAGTCCCTGGAGTCCCTGGAACTTGCAAATGAGTTAACAACTAGACAAGTTATTGTAACTCTGTTTATCAGGTTTCTGAGGAACATGTTTTGCTGGAGGACTGACAATGCAGCAATATCCAGAGCAAAGCTTTTACAAGTACTCCAAATGCATATGAACACTCACTTTCCCAAACTGACCAGTGTCAGCCACCTTTTTCTACCTTCTCTTTCATACCGTCTCCACCTCAGAGTCATCTGCCCTTCCTTCATCACTTCTCCTTTTTCTTCCATGTAGATTATCCCATCAAATGTAATCTTCACTCCCAAAATAGCCTCAGAACAAAGCAGGGCACTAACTACCCCTGTGATCTGAAACTTTCTGTATCCTGAAAATCTTTCCAGTGCTGGAACAGGAGGAGATGTGAATAGGGCAGAGCTGTTTCAGACCCAGAAAATGGCCAACTCATCTCTCCTGCTGCTTGTGGAGTTGTTGGCAATTTAAGATAGGTTTGAATTAAAACATCCCCAAAACTTCTAAATGGCACAATTTTTTACACTTCTTTTTCATTAGGAATGGCTTTTAGTCCTGCATCTGGAGATCAAACATCAGAATGCTTGACTTTTTCCTGGATCAGAAATCCTAATAAACTAAGTTGCAGGGGAAGAAGAGTAAGGTTGGAGTAATTTAAGGAAGCTGCTGTAGAAGTTGTCTCCTTTTGCTTGATCCACCCTTGTTTTTGACATTTCCCCAGGCTCCCCTGCTTTTTGTCGACAGGTTCTTAGAAATGGGTGGTGGCTTTTTCTGAGAACAGCATCAGATGTGGTTACATGAAAAATATACACATGAGAGCTTTGCAGTGGATGCAAAATTGATTTGGGGCTCTTATTTTTGGTGTGGAGTGGGTCTTTATAAGCCAACAGGTGAAAAGCATTTACTGTGTTTCAGAAAAGCTCAACAAGTATGAGAAAAAAATACTTCTTGTGGGTACAGAAGGGAAAAATCCCAGATATGCTACACAACAAAGCAGGGAGGAAGTTGCTTTATTAGGCTGATGGTTGAGATCAGTGAGCAGCCAAGACAAACTGCCAGGGCAAAATCCTGCTGCCCCAAAGGCAAAGATGGAGCAGGGGAAAGGGGAACCTGGGCATCCATGTGAGGTGGACTGTTTATGTCTGTGTTAATTTATCCTGTCTCAAGGGGAAGGGCACTGTGCTCCCCTGGGGAACAGGTCTCTGGAGGAACATCACATGCTGCGAGCTGTGCAGGTGAGGCTGTTGTCAAGGGACGATGTGGCAAATGGGAAGGAATCAAAGCAACTCCTCTTTGTGCATCTGCAATGGAGGCTGAGTCATTACCATTCATCACTAGCCCGACTGGTGTGTTAATTCTGGTGACAGTTGTTTTCGGGAGAGAGGACAGCTTTTGATGCCTTTTAATTCCCGAAAATAAAAGAAAAAAGGGCTGTCAAGGTAACAGGCATCCGGAGAGGCTGACTGAAAACAGTGGGTAAGGAAATAGCTTTAAGTCCCCGGGAAATGCAGCATAAAAGGGAGCTGCCACTATAACCAGGACAGTGTGGCTTGCTCCTTCACGTTTCTGAAGGAAGCAGCAAATGGCTCAAACTTCCCATGCCCAAGTTACAGATGTCCTCCAATTGCAGGACAACACAGGAGAGCTAGCGCCGCTGTATTTTCTCTGTGATTCTTCCTGCTGGGCTGTCTTTCTGATTTGAGTATTCACATCCGTATTTGTAGCATCATTCATCTTGCAGCTTATTCTAATCAAGCCCAAAAACCTTCCTCAACAGAACAGAAGCCTCTTCTGTCCCACTCGGTCCTCAGAGACTGACAGGCTCCACAGCACTCTGAGGGAGTTTAGCCATGGACTTCACAAGGGCTCAAGATTTCTGCCAACAACTTCCTGCTCTATCCATGGGCAGTGGCTGCCCATTGCCAGGAGTAGGTCTTTCCAGGAAGCTTTAAGACAAGATACACCTTGTGGCTGTCTTTCCTTCAGCACTTCTCCTTTCCCTCATCCCCAGCACTCATTTCACATGCTGGTCCCACCAGCCTCTGCAAGCCCAGGGGTTCCCAGCCCTGACCCTGGGAGGCAGTGCCTGGAGAGGTCCCAGCCTCCTGTGCCAACATCCCTTCCCTCCAGACTGATGCTTCTCCTCTGCAGCTTTCATGTCTCTTACTATTCCTCTTTTCATACCTCTCTTTCTCTCGTTGATCCCCTCATCACCCAATAATGGTGTTTCTCTCTTTTCCTCACTTTCTTCATCTACTCAGCACCACGGCAGGAGGGCCATACTGAGGCAGAGGGATGCTTTTGTTGAGTACCATCTAATCAGAGATGGTCCTTGCCTGAAAAAATCATGTCAAATAAGCAGAGCAAGAAAAAGGCTGAGGGAGGATGTCTAGAAAGGAGGAGTGGCTTGCCCAAGGCTGTCCAGCAGGGCCAGAAATAAGTCCTCTTCTCTTGCCTGTTGGACCAAGCCATCATGTCCACAGGGATTTGAACAAATGTAATGTTAAAGCAAAGCCAAGTTTAAGGGGGGCCTGTTGGAAATGGAGTTCCTTAAGGAATCTTGCTGCTGTGGCAGAGGAACAACTCAGCAGGCAAACCACCATGCCCACTAAAAACCTGCCCTGGGATGCTCTTGGCTTCAAGCACATCCACCTAGGAAAACACAGCTTCCCAACCCTGGCAAGGCAGCAACTCAGGATGTGCAACCAAGACACCTGATGTGACAGCAAGGGGGAGGCATGAGCAGGTGAGATGCAGCACCACTTTCCAGATACCCTGCACCCAGAGGAAAGCTGTGCCTGAGCTGGGAAGGGTCTTTTCACCTTCCTATGATGACCAAAGTGCTGCCATAGGATTTGCTAATGAACATGGCCTGGGCTGGGGTGAGATCAGGTGATTCAAATGGACTTGTCCCATCTTTAGTTCAAGTTGTGCAGTGCCTTGCAGATACCCACTGGGAGAGCTCTGAAAAATCCCAACATAATAACTAGAGAAGAGCTCATTATATCTGTGACTCATCTGCCGGAAGCTGCAGTGAACACGGCTGCTGTGCGGGGAGTCTCGCTTCCAAGGGTGTGGTGACACGTGCAATTACTAGACTGAGTAATCACTGCTCAGTTCAGGTTTACTGTCATTACATTCTAACTTCTGATAGCAGAGCTGTGGGGGACTGCCTGTGCTGGGCCCCACAGTGGACAGACAGATATATGAAATATCCCTGAGCAGACCACTAAGACAGCAGGGCTATGCAAGGCTCAGACACTACCTAAAGGCCAAATGTATTTTTGTACAAGTTTAGAGCAAATTAGTTTGTAGGTGAGGTCTTCTCATAAACTGAAGGAGCTGGCACAAAGGAGTCAACTTGCTTTATGAAGTTCAAGAAACACAGTGACAGGACAGACCAGTGTGATACCAAATTAGTAGTGACAGAGATACTCAAATAATGCGCCTATTGTTGGCAGACAGCAAGATTTACTTTGGTGGTGTTCTGTTGTTCACCTGATCAGGAAGGTCCTTAGGTTTGGTAGTGCACCACTGTGACTCGGATGAGTGTAACTGTGAGAATCATGTCCCTTCCAAGGCATCTGCCCATGGGACAACTGCCATCACCTATGGTTTCCAGTTTGTCCACATGTCCATTGCTATGGGTCACCCCAGTGTGGGTGAGAAAGCGATGTCACTGCTGCCGTGCTAAAAGAAAAATTAGTTCCATGAACACATGACAGTGAGAGAGCCTGGGGGTTTCCTCATGTCACACTGTCCCTGGGGTGAAAGGGAGGAGTTGCTCTGCAGTCCAAGCAGGATGAGTTGTTCCCCGACTCTACCTCTGCCACCAGAAAACATTCCCATTCATATGCAAAACTTTTAACACCCCGGGCTGACAGGGCTGCCGCTGCTGCGCAGTCATGGCACTCAGCAACAGGGCAGGGTGCGTTTCGAGCCTGTCCTGCCTCCTCTGCTCTCAAAATCAACTTCTCCCTCAGCAATAAGGACACCCCACCTCAAAGCTCATCTCAAAGGCTGACTGTAAAAACAGGAGGCGTCATTTCTATGAATGAGATTGTTTTTGTAAGTGCAGATGCGGAAGCTGTTGCCACCAAAATATTTAGGAAACTGGTGAAAGGAAACAGTCGAGCTCTAGCACAGGAACAGGTTCAAGCACTCGCCTCTGGCTGCTCCCTGAGCTGCGTCCTTGCCACGATGCAGCACTCCCAAGAAGATTTGACTGCACTCGGAGAAGAAGATGACTCCTTTGGGGAAGGTAAAGTCATCTTTTATTAAACTAATCCTTCTCCTACTCAGACTAGAGACCGGTTACTAGCCTGGGTGGTATTTCTTGTGTAAATCTGAAGTTGTCTGTGGGATTCAAGGTCACAGGGTGACCAGACTCTTTTTCTCCTTAGAGAATGGAGAACAAAGGGACCACAGATACAATAAAAATACTTTTACACTGGTTCAGCAGCTTCAAGGAAGTTACTGCAGAAGAAAGCTGGAGGGACACCCAGTGTATTTTCTACAGTGGCTGCACTGTGCAAAGCTGCAAAGTAGCACATTGGGCATTCGACACCACAGGTGCAGCTGTCGTTAAAGTGGTAGTGGCTCTTTACAGGGGCTAAGGGTGACTTGCTGCTTAAAGTATCTGAGCAGAATTAGCATCCTCCTCTCCAACTGCCACAACCTGAGATACAAAGCTGGTGTCATAATTTCTTATCCCTAAAACTGCTTCTGCTGGTGCTTGATTCCTGTTGCTTGCATCCTGTACCATCATTTACATGTGTATTGTGTGCTATCAAGTCAAAATAGCAGAAACACAGATAAGAGGGCCCAGAAGAGGAGGATGAATCTGGCCCATGGTGTTCAATTTCTGCCGCTGCTCACTGCTCCCCTTTGCACTCGAGCCAGGGGGAGAACTTGCTCATGCAAATCTTCTCCCGGCCCCCAGCCCTCCACAGTTTCTAAGGGAGTTGAAGGCACAAAGAGCTGCTTGGATCCACTCCAAAGACTGTGAACCTTTAAACTCACTTTCAGCACAGCTTCAGCAAGCCTCATTTAAACAAAGCTGAGCTGCGGTTGGTATGGAAAACTTAGCAGTGAATAGTGCCAAATCAAGTTATCTGAGCCCCAGTGAAAGGCATCAGCTCAGAGAAGAAAGCAGTCTCAATGATGTTCTCTCCGTACTCAAATACATTTCTCACGTCTCTATGCCCCCACTTCTCACCCTGTATCCCAGTCTGGGCTCAGAAGGGCAATGAATTTGCTGACAGGAGAGGTCAGAGCATTTGCATTGTGGAAGAAACCCTGGTAGTCCAGGAAACACCTCATGCCAGTGGGCACATCAACTGGCATTGAAAGTACCCCATTGCCTTTGCTGCATCCTGCATTCAGCACAAGTGGATGCTGCTTCCCAGGATAATCATCCACATGCTCTGACTTGATATGGACATTTGCAAGTGCTCTGAGGAGCCGGTGGGTTTTTAACCTTCCTTGCTGTTTCTGAAACCTTTAGCCCATGTTCTTAATCAGAAATGTAGAAGGGAAGGAGAGAAATGTGGGCAGGTTAGTCGACATATATATTGTGTTATCTGAAGGGAATGATACACCACTTCAAAAATCTGTTCCAGCCGCTCAGCTAAGTTGTTTCTGGCAGGAACAACTAGAGGAGGCTCTGCTTTTGAAAGGCAGGAACATTTTAAAAACCTCTCCATGACCCTTCTTGGAGCAGGAGGTTGAAATTGATGATCTTCTGAGGTCCCACCCCACCTGAGGTATCCTACGAGTCTATGAGTTGGTGACATCCTCTTCAACTCACCTACACGTAACTGGGAACAGTTGCATCCCAGCTGCTCTCTCAGACACAGGAATTGTTGGCTCCCAAACCTGCCAGCTGGAGAGCCCAAACAACACAGGCACAGACTTCCCCTTCAGTCCCCTCTCCTTTCTCTTGAAGGGGTTAGCAAGGAAACATGAACTTTTTGGCTGCTATTTCTGGAGCGCTGTTGACCCTGGACAGCCCAGCGCACTCCCTCGGGCTGGGCGGGATCCGAGGGGGAGGGCAGGGCCCGTTTCGGTCACAGGGCAGCCCCCGCCCGGCTCACGCTGCGGGCTTCGGCGCCAGCCAAAATTTAGCCACAGCCAAAGCTTAGTCGCAGGTTTTCAGGCCAGATGGAGGCACTTGTCAGGCACTGAACTCTCAGCTCAGTGTGGACCTCAGCTCTTAGGGCACGACCTATTTTTTATTATTTTCCACATCCACCTTGATTTGGAAAGTGATGATGGCAAATCTCTGTCCACCTTTTTAACTCATCCCAAGGCTTAGCTACCATCACAGTTAAAGACAGCTACATTTTATTTCTTCTAGCACTGATCTGTCTACTTTTTTGGAGTTAGTTTCCCTCCTGTCCAGTAGAGCTAAGATCTCACTATTGTTTGTGCATATAAAAATCTCATATAACTATCTACAGGCAAGATTCAGACCACTCTCATCCTTTGCCAAGCAGACTGATATCAATGACTGTTTCCTTATAAAGTTTTAATCTGTTAAGCATTTCCATAGTTTTTGAGACCAGGCCCTTGGAGAGATGTGGACACCAGCATGGAGCCCAGTGCTCCAAAACTATTAGACCAGGGACAAATCCAGAAGTTACATAATATGTTTACTCATATTTTTTAAGTATATGTATAATATATCAGGATCAGTTCAAGGATCTGCTGAAGTATTTTAGGTTGCAGCATCACATGAGGGTCTGCTATTCTCAGTTTTTCTCTTTAATCCTCAAGTCTTTCAGAGTCAAATTTCTCTGGACAAAGTCAGTGTTATCTTGTCGGGATTGCTTATCTCCCTTGCTCCCAGCTATGCCCATACTAAAACCAGATGAATCACCTCACTTCCACAAGTAGCCTGTTTACCACTTCTCCAGACATTGTGCCATCGGCATACTCAGTCAATCACTGTTTAAAGTTCCCTTTCAGGTCACTGACATAAAAATAGTTCAATCCCATGGGAAAGAACCAATCTTTGTATGTCCTCTCTAGAAACTGGCATCTTTGATGATTTCTCAGCTGGGTTATATGTGTAAAGATCTCATGCAGTACCAAGTTCTATTTCTTACTACAGTCCGAGTACACTATCAATATAATTATTTTCTCTAAAATCCTAATGATTGCCACTGATTGTACTCCATCTCCTTTAATTTTGCTTATATGACTTCAACATCAACTATTTCTTGACGAGGCCAAGACCACTGCCAGGTTATCACACCGTTAGTGACACAACATTAACTTACAGCTCCCTGGAATTCCTCTGGTGTTTCAAGTTTTCTGAAACATCAACAAGAAGTTGCTAGGACAACTCTTCTCAAAATTACGGTTTTAAATTCTCTTCTGGGAAAGATCAAGGGGGAAATATTTTCCCATTGATATAGACTGTCAGATGGCACTGATATTTTCCCACATGCAAACCAGAACAGTTATTGAAAACTTCTGTGTTTTCTTCAGCATAATTCATAATTCCACAATTTTCATTTACTTATGCTTCAATAGGCATTGTTTTTCCTTATTATACCTTGAAATTGCAAATCACAGAGCTGGGTGTGACAAAATAGGCTAGAATTATCCTCACAAAAATGCAATAGGTATTCAAAGCTTCAAAATGTTCATCCTCAAAGAAGGTTTGTTAGCTCTTTCCCTAGTTTTGTAATAATAGTGCCTTGCACTGACATGGTGCTCTCTCCTTCAGAGGTTTTGCAGAGATTTTGCAAGTGACTGTGCTTAGGTTCAGTGAAGCACAACTCCCTCTCCTTTGCAACGTGGTCAGCGTTGAACAGAGCACAGCTGTAGTGTGCAAAAGTTTCAAAAAGAAATTCTTTTAGCCTTTTGAAAGCACAGGGAGTGATGGGTTTAATTTCTTTTAAGTCCTACTCACTATGTTAACTCAAAGCAAGTGCTTTCAGTTACTTTTACAATTTTGTTAGGTCAAATCACCCGCTTTGGGCAAAATGCTGCTTAATTTTTAGTGACTCTAAGTGCCTGAGATTCTGAAGCTATATTTCATTAAAAAGAAATCCCTTCCACTAGCACTAGGCTTCCCTTCATCACTGCAGCCTGCAGTGATGGTGTGAATTTTCCCTGACTCTGTCTAAGATGAGGAGCCAAGCCCAGAGAGTGAGGGAGATTTGAGCACAAGTCAGGTTTCTTGGCAGACCTGGGTTTCCCTGGGAGGAGAGCTGCGGGCTCATACGGAGGCGAGATGCCACTGCACCAGCACAGCCTCTGACTGGGACCAGAGGCTTGGCACAGCAGGAGCTCCTAGATCCAGCAGACACATCTATGATGGAATTTGCAAGCAGTCAGCAAACATGGCCAGCATATCACAGAATCCTAGGATATGCTGAGTTGGAAGGGATCCATCAGGTTCATCGAGTCTAACTCCTGGCCCTATACAGGATACCCCCAAGAGTCATACCTTGAGTATGACTCAAGTGCCCAAGAGGGTTGTTCAAGTGCTTCTTGAACCCTGTCAGGCTGGTGCTTGGGGAGCCTGTTCCTGGTAGTGCCCAGCTACCTCTGGGTGAAGAACCTTTTCTTGATATCTTGCCTAAACCTCCCCTGACTCAACTTCATACAGTTTCCTTGGGTCCTGTCACTTGTCACCACAGAGAAGAGATCAGTGCCTGGCCCTCCTCTTCTCCTCATGAGGAAGTTGTAACTGCAATGATGTCTCCCTTCAGTCTCCTTTTCTCCAGGCTGAACAGACCCAGTGACCTCTGCTCCTCCTCATACGGCTTGCCCTCAAAGTCCTTCACCATCTTCATAGTCCTCTTTTGAACATCTCTAATAGTTTAATATCTTTTTTATATTGTGGCACCCAAAACTGCCCCCAGCACTCGAGGTGAGGCTGCCCCAGCTCAGGGCAGAGCAGGACAATCCCCTCCCTTGCCTGGCTGGCCATGCTGTGCCTGATGCACCCCAGGACAGGCTTGGCCTTCCTGGCTGCCAGGGCACTGCTCAGATTCAACTTGCCATCAACCAGCTCCCTTTCCACAGTGCTTCTCTCCAGCCTCTCATTCTCTAGTCTACACACACAACCAGGGTTGCCCCATCCAAAGTCCAGAATCCAGCACTTGCCCTTGTTGAACTTCTTACAGCTGGTGATTGCCCAGTCCTCTAATTTGTCAGGGTCTCTCTGCAGGGCCTGTCTGCCCTTGAGGACGTCAACAGCTCCTCTCAATTTAGTGTTGTTGGCAAACTTACTTGGTATTCCTTTAAGAATTAGGTCCAAATATTTTGTTAGTACTGACCACCCTATCCAAACTGAGAATGCACAGGAAAAGTAGAAATTAAGCTGTGATTTATTGCAGATCTTTTCATGACCTCTCCTCACACTTCCACTTCCCACTTCCCGTATATGCCCTCTGGTTGTACATGGGGTTACCATAACCTCCCTCTCAGGTCAAAGCCCACACAAAATCCCATCAGTGTTTCCAAAGAATGGGGTGGGAGAAACCAACACTGTCTTTTTCATTACATTCATTAAGTGTGTGCTCCAGTTCAGTAGACCAGAGCCCCCTTTAGATGGTGCACTGCACAGAGTCAGAATCCCAGGGCCCTTTCCTTGCCCAGGACTGACATGCTCCTTTTGGCATACAGATACATTCCAGCACTGCTGCCCATCAAGACTCCTGTGAGAACAGTAACTGCATCAAATGTTTAAGGTGTGCTTCAAAAACGCACCAGATGCTTTTACATTCTGGTAAAGCCTGCCTGTATTTTATAAGAGAGAAAAGAGCTTTAGTTCTGGGGTTTGGGACCTGTTTTGAGGCTTAGCTGAAACTTAAGGTAGCTGCTGTACATGGTTATGTGCACTGCCTGCACATAGTGAGGTTAGAGATGTTAGAGAAAACTGAGGATGAAGCCTTGGATGTTAACTTATAGTTGAGACTCTTTATTCAGCAACAATTCAGGTTAAGCAACTTTTCTCTTTCCCTGGTGCAATACTAGACACTGTGCTTTTCTTGGACATACAACTGCAGTGGCTTGTTCAACAAGGGCCTCCATGCCACAACCTGTC
>VZRH01005673.1:637534-648231 GCA_013397555.1 Urocynchramus pylzowi | reverse complement strand
CAGTGGCTTGTCCAACAGGGCCATCCATGCCACAGCTTGTCTGTGACCCATGGGACCAGGTTTCTTTCCATGCTGTACCTAGCCCTGCTTTGGTGAGACCCCTCCCCACAGAGCACATCAAAGTGGTGTAACTTTAAGAGAATTATCTTTCCTAAGGATACTCACGTGTTCATATCAGTATGGTATTCCAGCAGAGAGATGTACAGAGATACTGTTTTTCCTATGTTTTCACTCCAAAGAGTTTGACAGGGCTACTTTTTATCTGGCATAGGAGTTCCCAATACTTCAGGAGGTTGTTGTAAGAGTGAGCAGCCTTGCCATGTATCGAGCATGGGAGCTTCTCCTTCCTGACTGCTGGGAGACTGCAGATTAGTGTTCTGAAAATATTTACAGGTCCCACCAGCCCTACTTGTCCTTTTGGCTTATCTCACATTCCTGGAGAAAATGTGTGCTGTACTCCCTGCAGCCCAGAGGATGAGAAGTCCCATCACCAAGGCAACAGTGTCTGCTTCATCCAGATAGATGGATTGTAGTGAGATATTTGACCTATAAACTCCGATTGAAGCACCTTTCTGCAAGAGCAGGATCAGACCTATTTAACATGCAGGACAAGGATGGCAAGGAAAAAAGGGTGCTGCTGTCTTATGGAGCATTTTTGTTATTCCTGTTTACACTAAATGCTTCTCGCAGCTGCTTCGTTTTGGTTGTGGTCCATGGGCGAACTTGGAGTTATGCAGACGGGGGAGAGAGCTTTTTGTGGTCAGAGGAGTCAGTGTGAGACGCCCATCCCCACCCCAGGCGCCCCCACACTGACCCACCCGCAGTGCTCTGGAACTTCCAGCTGTCGTGGGCAGCTGGAGGGTTATTTTTAACAGGGGATCACACTCCATATATGAAGCAGAAAAGTTTGAGCCCAAGAGCCCCCAAAAAAAAAAAAAAAAAAAAAAAGATTGAAATGAGAGACACTTTCTGCTTTGCTCTCTCCCTATTTTTTAAAGACTTTTGATCTTTTTGGTGCTTCCTTCTCCCTTTCTGGAAGGCAGCTTTTTTTGTTCATATCTGTTGACGATATTTCTAGATCACTAATAATAACAACAGCGAGGGGAAAATCCAGGTCAAATAAACAAGTGGCATTTAACCAGCCCTCAGAGAAAAGAGGAAGGTATGTACAAGCCAGAGAGAAACCACTGATCAGGTGTGCTTGGGGCGCCTTCTAAGCTTGCAAAACAAGTGTCACACCGAAGGCTGAAGCAAAGCTGCCTTTCTTTTCACACATTTTCCCCCTCCTGTTTTTACATAGCATCTTTACAGAGTTCCAAGAAACACAAGCTTTTTGTCGCTCAGTCCCGTCGTTAAATTCACAAAATAAATGTGTCTTGGCTAACGTGAGTGGGTGGCGTAAACAACTTCACCCCTTTAATAATTCGAGGCACAGCTCAGCCGCCTGTGAAATGAGCTTCCGCCTGCCTGGATGCTGAACCAAAGCCTTGTGGTTGGTGTACCATGGGTGTGACAGGCACAAAACAACCGGGTCAGGAAGTGCAGAGTTAAAAGGCGAGGAGTGAAAACAGTCTGTGTGTATGGATGAGGGGGGGAGAGAGAGGGAGAGAGTAGTCAAGCACTTGACAATGTCACAGAGACCCTAAAAAGTTGATGGTGGGAAGATTTCCCAACAGTAGGATTTCTCCTATATCTCAGCATTGCTTGTGGGGGTGAGGGGTATTGTCAGGCCACACAGAATTTTAAGCAGTGTGTTGTTGATCTGGCATCCAGGAGCAGGGAAATGGTTTGAAGCAGGGGTTTATACTGTGACAGAGTCCCTGATATTCCTGTGTCTTTGGCAACTAGAAAACAGTTGAAGCAAAAGCACTGTGGAAATCCTGAGCACAAAAGGCTTAAAGTTATCTGCATAACTTTATGGGGGCTCGCATTGGCTTACTCTGGTTTAATTGCAGGTGGTCTGGGAGTTGGAAAGTTCAGAGATGCAGAGCTTGGAAATGATACCTTGAGTTCTAATAGTTGATAAAAAGGTTGGAAGACAAGAAGTGAAGTAGAAAGACATGAAGCCATGGAGAGTGAGAAAATAAACTGGTATTTTGGGGAAAAGCTGTGACCAGCCCTTGCCTGAACAGATAAACACAGTGGATAAACACATCTGGCTGCACCCAAATTGGGGCAGTTTGAATGACCTCTATTTCAGCCTTCTGTGAGATTTAGTGTTCTAGCTCCTCAAACTGGTTACCTTATATTCCTCTTAGTCAACAGTGAGTGTGTTTGAGAAGGAGGGAGGGCAAGGATGGAAACAAGAAGCCTCTCCAGGTGCCAGTTCAGGGCATGGAAATTGGGCTCTTTCCCTGACCACGGCAGTCCCCTGGTGCTAGCCTAGTGGGCACAAGTGTGGCTGGTGCCTGTCGGGGCCCACAGCCCAGCATTCCCCCCACAGGGCAACAGGAGGCAGATCCACTGCAGGAGTCAGGTAGACTCATCTTCGTGATAGCAGGTTCAACGAGGAAGCCCTGCAGCAGCTGCTTACCATTAAAGTGATATTTACTTGATCTTTGCCTCTCACCAGGATCCAGTAGCTAAGGTAATGCCCACACAGGCCTGGGTTAGGTTCCCCCAGTGCACAGTGATGCTTTTAGTTATGACCCACTGGGAAAACTGCCTGCACTTGGTGCTGCTCTGTTGCATCGTGGTGGGGGAGCTGAGCAGCCAGGCTGCTCCTGCAGTGTCACTAACCAGAGCCCTGCCCTGGATTTACTGCCCCTGTCGTGGCATTGTGTGAGCCTGCCTACAATTAACCACAACCCATTCCACAGAAAGGAAAAGACACTCAAAACAGTCCAGTGAAATAAATGCTCGAGCCCAAAATCCCAGGTGAAATGGGAAGCAAACCCCAAAACTGCCCCAAAAACTCAGACAGAGCTCTCTGAGGTGCCTACAGCAGTGCACACAAGGGCTTGCAAAAGCTCCCCTTTCATCAAACCAGGCTGTTCCCCAGGCCAGCCCTGCCTTCTTGCCCTCCCTGTACCCAGCCCTAGGGGAAGTGACCTGTTCTTTTGTGCAACTGATCCTCTCTTCATGCCGTGTTAATACAAAAGTGAGAAGCCCCCAACCCTCCTCACTCCCCGAGGAGTTCACCTGAGGTTCAGGTATGGCAGCAGCTCAGTGGTATCCAGGAGGTTCCCTGGAGGTGTGTCAGAGTCACCTGTGGCAGAAGAGAGAGGGACAGCCTCTCTGAGGGGCTTGGCAGGATTGCTAAAAGCTCTGTGAACATTTTCAATATATGTCATTAACATAGTCATTAAATTTTCAAGGACTCCTGCAGGACCTCAGGGAGATGAGCTTATAAAATCTCACATAAGCCCCATGGCTTTCTCAAATTTGTGATTAAGGTGCCAGTGGCTAACAAGTCTGGCCAGCATTCAGGCTCCATGGCATAACTGGAGCTTTGTTCACATCCTTCTCATTTCATGGTAGCTCAGAGCAGTGGCAGAGCTCTGTTGTGAACGTGGATATTGTCTGTAAGGCACCATGTTCTTTTTAGCAGTTGGTTGTGACTGTCTAGAAGTACAGTTTGCCAGCTGAGAGCTCCTGTAAGTGTTAGAGTCCTGCTCACTGCCTCCACTCTGAACTAACAGATTTCCTTTTTTTGAGGGTCTTGGAGAAGAGAGATACTTTATAGATGTAGATAGATTTGAAACCAGATAGCATCTCTGAGATCCTCCTACAAACACATGCAAGGAGTGCCACATAGCAATCCCGGCACACACTTAACAAGGGAGGCTCTTTTTTTTTTTTTTATTGAGAGGGGTGGGAATGTTGAAAAGAATCCATACAAAAATATTCTCAAAGCAAAAGAAAGCCACAGGAGGAGCAGAGCACTCCAGCACTGCTGAGCTCAGCTGTGGAGTTGGATGTTGATGGCTTTTTTTTTTTTCTAATTTCCCCACTGAAACGCAGGCAGCTCGGGAGGTCCTGATGTGCTCTGCCTCTTCTGTCACTCTGGGGAGCTTCCTGCCCACTCTATTCCTGATGCCTGTTGTGAGCCAAGGAAGAGTTAGCTTAATCAGCAACACCAGCCTCTGAGTAGTGCCAAGTTGTTGTCATTAATCACTTCAAAAATCACTGCACTGAAAATAGTACACAGGGTCAGATGTTCAAAAACTGGCATGGTTTCACTGGTGTCATTTAACCTCAGCCACAAAGCCAGAACACACCCCTAAAGCAACACTTCTTATTTGCTTTACGTATTATTTATGAATTTTAAATCCACTCACACAAAGCTGCTCTTCACCTTTCCTAGAGGAAATAACTGCTATGAATGGTCAATCACCTCCAGATGAAGGCAGGCTCGACCAACAAGGAACGTGTATCCCCCCAAGAGATGCCTGGGGGTGCTGGTCTGAGGGTTTGGTCGGAGCTTGTCTGTGCTACAGACCACCCTCTCTCCCTTGGAATCTCAGTCCAAATATTTGGCAGATGCACTTGGGGCTCATTACATTACAGAGGCAGCATGTTCATTGCGCTCCCCCGAATGGCATTTTGTGTGTGCTGCACTTGTTTTGTATCTGCTATATTTAAGCCACAGAAATATGTGCTGGGGAGGAAAAGAGGGAAGTGGTGGTATCTTGGAGGCAGGGAAGAAATGAAAATAATTTCTCAAAGCTGCAGTCCTCTGTGCAAAATTTTGTCCCACAAGAAGGAAAGAGGAGCACGGTCTCTGCACCAAGGACCTCAATGGGTCAGTCATACTGCAGTTTATCTGGGAATGATTACAAGGCAGCTCTGGTGTTACATGAACGTAACTAAGGATGGAAATTGCTTGGAGCCTTTGCACCTGAGGACTCCTTCTGGGTTTCTGTTATGAAACTGCCCTGTTACAGAAATGCAGGAAGACCGGTGTGCAGGACCACAGAATTCATACATGGAACTAGATATTTAAATGTCTGGCATTTTGGGAAAACTGCCTGCGCTTGCTTGCACAAGTCTTTGCTTCCTGCTTCCACCCCAGCCTTTGCAGCTGCCTTCTACCTCACCATCATTTTCCCTAGACCATGCTCATCATCCCTACAGCTCCTCCCCTTCTTGCCATGACCTGTAGGGCTCACAGAGCAGCAGCAAGGTAGGGCCTGTCTCTATGCTGCTGCTGAGGGTTGCAGCAAAGCAGGACAAAGTCCTGGGTGCTCCTGACTTGCTCTTTCAGTCATGGATTTAGGATACCTTTGATGTTTGCTAACATGTCCTATAGCGTCTTGCCCCATATAATACAATCTTTCATGATCCTTGGTCCTTCCAGGCCAGTTGTCTACTTCACATCATGGGGTAGAGGAGAACCAGAGTGTGCTTGTGCATGTATAAAGAAAGGTTTTCTCCTCCTCTGTGCTTTAGAGCTTGCCCAAAATTTGTTTCTCAAATGCAGGGGAGGGTGCAAGGGGAGTATGGAGGTGAACATGGACTGGGGCCACATTTTAACTGTAGTCCTGATGTCAGCAGCAAATTTCAGCAGCAGGCATTACTGCTTGATAACATGGGAAGAGATGGGCATTCTAAGAGAACCCCAAACAGATTCAGAATCTCAGCCTGCTGTCATGACGGACGGTGTGGCAGGGAGACTGGTTTTTGAGAGCCAAAAAACAAGTAAGAGGCAAGAGATTACCTAATGATTCAAGAGGATCCCAGCAAGGAAGCTAGGAACATATTGACTTTCTGTCTACAAAGCTGAAACCGTTCCTGGAAATGGTCTAACAGGGTCTTCTTGATCTTACGCATGTTGGCTGTACTGAGAGAGGTAGCCCTGAGCAGGAATCTCACATGCTGCAGACACATGGAAAGCAATGTGTTCCACTGCCTGCACTCCTCTGGGCAAGCTGGTTTCATGGCTGTCCAGCAGCAGGACTTCAAGCCAGCCCATGACCAGCAGCATGGATGACACTGTCCTGCAGTCATGCTCTCAAAAAGCAGGCTGATAGTGCCATACCTGTCTCTCCAAGTCTCCAATCCCTCCTATAGTAGCTTTGATCATCTCATAGTGTAGCTTACTCCCAGCTGTCCAGGAAAGCAAAAATTAGTTTACAGCAGTTTTTCAAGTGCCTTAACTAGAAAACAAGGAATGATTTTCAAAAACAAGAGACAGAGAAAAAATAAGGATAGAGCTGCAGTACTAGACAAGCCATCCACACACTTGGTGTGCACGTAGGAGCAGCTCAGCCAGCCCTGGTTGCTAAGCAGTCTGAGAAACTGGAATGTGCTGCTCCCTCCAACCCTGCATGAACATTGCCACGCAAAACCTGCCCAGAAGAGGCATCAGTGCTGATTTTGAAACAGGTTCTGGGGAAAAAAATGCAGCTGGTGTCTCCTTTGTGCTGCTCCCCCAAGTTATATATGTGAGGATAGGTAGGGTGTATGCTTGTGCATACACCTCCCAAACATCAAATGCTGCCAGAGGCACAGGCCATTGTGGGAAGTGTTCTTGATCTGAAGGCATCTATATCAGACCACCACAAATGCAGCCAGGTGGGACAAAGAACAGATAAAAGAAGGATTACCTAGGGAAAGTGTTATCTCTGTGGTACATCAAAAGCTAAAGGTGACTCCCCTTTCTCTCCCTGGCCTTCTGGCTCTGTATCCATAGCTGTTCCCTGACATACCATGTCAGTATGTCCTGACCACCATGCCACAGGACACAACCACTGCATTATGCTTTGGTCATTCCCAAAGATCCAGCTGTGCTGAGCATCTGGCCAGATGTCCCAAATGAAATTTATTCCTGAATCACTGCAGAAGATCAGCACTAGTAGCTTTTCCCCAGAAAGTGCCCCAGAGCAGCAAGTGGAAAGACTTGCAAAAGCACCATCATGAGAAATGAGGAACTTGAGGGTGGAGCAGCAACACAGTGATGGGAAGTAAAAGGGGGGAAATGGTTGCACAGTGGTTAGAGGAGAGAAAAACAAGTGGGTATCAAACTCTTCTGGAAAGAGAGCAAGAAGTGTTACAGGATGACAATGAATGTCCAACAAACTGGACAGAGAAGCTATAAGTGCAGGAATGGAGTCAATCCAAAGAGCAGCATAGGCAGGGTGCAGTAGGAGAATTGTGGGTACACTTTAATATCTGTGGTTGGAAAGAGTAATGGCAAACTTGCATACGGTCAGAATGTTAATGCTCACATCTTGCCCAGATTGCTCATGGGAGGGGTCAGGGTCTTGTCTTTCACCTCTCCCCTAAAAGCTTTCCCAAGTGATAGTTCCAGCACCTGCCATGTTCCCCACCCTCAAATATGATCATTTACCTATATTTTTGGACCAAGATCCCCAGGTAAGAGCAATCATGTTTGCACCCTGTGTTCCCACAGAAGACTTTCCTGGGTGTGATACCTGCTGGAGATGTCCTGTGAGATGTCCATCAGAAATATGAAGATGCCTTGTGCATCCCTTCTGAGCATGGGAGTTACACAGAAACACAGCAAAGACAAGTTCATTCAGGAAAAAATAGGTATAAATTGTCTTCCTTAAAGGCTAGGGCAGGCCTGATCTACCTCAGACATGCAGAGCTCAAAGCTGTGGTCTGCCCAACCATCCTCCCACATCCTTTGGCCTCTTGCTGCTCTGAACATGCTAACAAGAGACCTCCATGCAAATTGCTGTCTGCGTGGTCTGCCGAGCATTGCCACCCACCACCAGTCCTTGCTTTCAGGTGAATGAAGTCACTCAGGCCTAAGTCTTTGTATCTGCATAACAGACAGACATACATCCCCACAGCAAGCAGGGAAATTCCAACAATATCCCACTTTCTCGGGGGGCCCACACAGAGCCCTACTGCACAGTATCTTATGGGGAAAAGAGAGTTTCTCCTGGACAGAGGTCCAGACTACTGGGTCGTGCTCCCCCTTTCCAGGTTTGTCTAGTCTGCAATGGTCCTGAAAGCCTCCTGCTCTCTTGATTCAGGGTATTCAGTGGGCTGGAGTCTGTGTGGCAATGGGAAAAGTGAAGTACATCTCAATATATCCACCCCCCCAAAGGGATGGGTAACTGATGCATATCAGCCAGAAAATCCTGCTCAGCCCTTTCAAGAAGCTTTCTGAGTGCCTGGGAGGAGCAGAGCATTTAGGTATTCTCAGACTATAATCTCTTCTCTGATAATCCTGATTTACTCTTTGGCCTGGAAGCAAAGGCTAATAGAAAGCAAAGTGCTTTGGCAAAGCTCAGCAGGTAATTTAGTAGCTCTGGTTTAGTTGTCTCAAGTATAATGTGGGGTTACCATTGCTGAGAATTAATGTTTGTGAAGGTGCACTGGAGCTGTCTCAAGAGACAGGAGTAGACCATAATTGTCAATTAATGCTTTGAAAAGGTCACTGTTTTCTGGAGACAAAGCTAAAATCAGCTGTTGTCACTTAGAATTTCACTGGGGACACTCATGATGACCTATTTTTAACATAACAGAAGATTACGCTGCAATACCGTGAATAATTTATGGGCATAGTAGCATGATCACAGCCACAATACAATGGCAGCTTCAGTTCCTGCCTGATGATGGAGGGAGACAGAGCTCTCTGGCAATTTCCACTGAATTAGCAAAACAAGACACACGTGGAATGACTGTCCCAGCCTTTCAAAAGCATGTGTGTCAGGATGAATACATGTCCAGAAGGACTAAGTGGGACAAAGATTTTATCTAGAGCATCCACGAACCTACTCAATCTCCCAGCTGTTTCTCTGGGGGTAGAGAAGTGGGAGTGTGTGTAGGGCTCAGTGTGATGGGGAGGAGGAGAGTAGCCTTCTGCATTTGCTATGCTAAACTATATTGAGAAACCAAGAGAAACAGCTGATACATCCCTATCACATGTATTTGCATAGGATAGAGGATATTTCCTTGAAAGAGGAGGCTGCAATATGAATGAGGTAATTTGCATCTGCAACCTTAAGTTCAAAAAATCTGCAAGATAAGATCAAAAAGGCCAGAGGGAATTGGTAACAATTGACCAGAACTGTAGGAGGCTCCTGGTTGAAGTAAGATGTTGCAATTAGTCTATGGCACTGAAAACCTTTAACAGATAACCAGGCTTGCATAGTGAGAGCTGCCACCCCCTAAAAGGCTGAAATGGACTCAAACACATATTAAGTGTGCATGATGAGACATTTATAGCTTTCAGCGTTGCCACAAATATTTCCTCTCCTCTTTCCCTGGCATTCCATAGCCCTAAGTGCACAGCTGCTTTTTCCAGAAAGCGATTCCTCTGCCTTTGCCTCAGAGTTCACATCCTGTGTGACACACATGAAATAGGGGAATAGTTGATTCAGTCAGAGATGTAGAAAGGTCACCCTTAAAATTTTGCCTTGGAGCTACAGCAGTGACACTGTGCTGGCAACAGCCCCTACACTTTTTCTTGTGGAGAAATGGGTGCCTCTGGAAATGCCACAGCCGTGATCGCTGTAGGGCCCATCTGAACTCAGAAACCTTGGAAACGGCCTCTAGGCCCCAGCAGTCTGCACACCAGTGTGAAAAGCATGCTTCTCTGCTTTTACTAAATCTGGAGCAATTTTGTCTCATTTCTACTTTCTAAGGCTACAGGGTTTATTTTCAGCATACAATATAAATAGCTCATATTCATTATTCCTGCTGAAAATTACTTAAGATGATAGGTCATCTGGAATTGGCAGCTTGGATTTTTTAGTCTGGGACAGTTTTGGGGATTGTTTTACATGCACAATGCTCTGCAAAACCTACTTCTGTCTTCCTTCTCATTTGCTTAACCTCTTCATACAATATCATCCTCTATGTGACAGGCCAGTGCACTCAATGAAAAAATTGCATTCAAAGTGGTGTCTACCTATCCTGACCCAAATGGGGAAAGATGCAGGGATATGGGAGGGAATCAGCATTGACTCCTCAAGCCTCCTTCCAATTTGTGTCTATTTACCAACCCCACAGATTTGCCAGGGATTCCCTCTGCCCCTCACTCCCTCTCCCCCCTCCCCCAAAAAATAACCACTCGCAGCTGTTTAGGAGGCACAAGGGAGAGCTTGTTTGAAGGACCCTACAACAGCTTTAAATGCTGGCAGAGGAACAGCAAGTCATATAGAAAATACAACGTGTGTTTGGTACTTCTGTTGGCTGATGTAAAGTCTAGTATTAAAAAAAGTCACAGAAGAGAAATGAAGAAGTCCTAAAGGTAGCAACAAATATATGCAAAATCCATATCTCCCTAGAGATATATTGATAGTAAATAGGACTATACATTTTGGAAGGAAGACTAAATTTGAAGAAAGTACCTCACAGTCTCTGAGAAAACACAGCCTTTTTTTCTTGGGATAACAGAAAAGATGCTTAAAGGAAGAAACGCAAGGTCCATTCATTGTAATGTTCTTTCATTTATATTCGCCTTTAACTGCTGTCTTCAGCCCGCCCAATATCCAAATTTAGAGCTTTCATACACGCTCCTGAAGGCAACGGGGGCTGCAGCGAGTGGTCCACCGGCCGCGGGGAAGGCAAGCGGCGGCAGCCCGTTCCCTGCCTCAATCCAGGCGGGAAAGGTCAGAGGGATTTTGCAGATGTTCCGCCTTTGGGACAAACGGCCTGAGGGGCCAGACGCATCGAATGGAAAAACGGAAGAGCCGCACCGCCGCCTCTCCCAAAAAGGTAGGGAGGCAGCGGCGGCTCCGCCGCATCCCGCGGGGCCGAGCCCGGGGGGCTCCGCG
>VZRH01005673.1:565717-637346 GCA_013397555.1 Urocynchramus pylzowi | reverse complement strand
GGGCACCGCGGTGCCCGAGGAGCGCTGGGCGGCGGCGGGCGAGCGGCGTCCCGGAGCGGGCTGTGAGCCCGGCAGCACCGCCGGCAGCAACAGGTACCCGGCCGGGCACCCCGAGGGCTGCGGGGCCCGAGCCCGCGGGGGAAGGAAGGAAGGAAAGGGGCGCTGCCGAGCGGGGACGTGGCCGAGCGCAGCTCCAGGGCTGCGGGGCTGGAGAGCCGCGCTCAGCGGAGCGGGTCCTGACCCCGCTCCTCTGCCGGCGGCGGCAGGGTTTTGAGAAGGGCAAAGGTGCTCTTTTGGGGCGTCCCGGGCATGGTTTGAGGCTGTGATTGCGAAGAAAGTCTTGAACGTGAGTGTTCGTTGAGGGTCATGAAGCTGGCTTAATATTTTCTCGCAGATCGTGGAAGTGCTTAGCCCTGTTTCCATAAAAAAGTCTCGGCGTTTTCTTAGGTCTTGTCTTTCTATTTCCAGTGGGCTTTTATGGTATTACTGGTTAGAGGAGAGCTTAGACCCTCTTAAGTTCCCTTTACAGTCCTCTGGCTCGTTCCCAAGGACTGATGCAAACCCATTACACACTGGCATTGCTCTTCAGTTTACCTTTGAATGCCCTGGTTACAAAAGGTCACCCTAATCCTGTGACTGGTCTTTCTATTGCTGTGTTAGCCGAGCATTTTGCTGTCTCTCGTTCAGAGTTTCAAAAAGCTTTCTGGAAACTGTGTGCTTGTGGCCATGATGCTTTTGCACCCTTTCATCCGTCTCTCAGGGAAGAGCTGAGTGTATTCCCAGTGTAATTTCAGCATTCATTAATCTGGCCATGCATTCAGCCACGCTCATTTTAATTACCGTGTTTGAGCTGCTGTCACGCAGCTGGAGCCCGGGGCAGGGAACACGCTCCCAAACAGAAACATCATCTTCTCCCGTGCTTAATTAGGTTTCACAAGTATCCCTCTCCTGCATAAACAAAAGCAGGAGTATACCCAAACAGAGAGCTTAAGGAAGGAGACAGGAGGAAGGTGTATTTCCTGAAAGATTCCTGTGCTGGTTGCCCAGCTGTGTTGGAGATCTTCGCACACTGGGAGGAGACACAACGTGATGTGGTTTTTGTGGCCAGACTCAGAAAGGTATCCACTGGGATGGGTTCAGAGCCCTGCTTTATAACCATAATGGGCAAATGTGACAGATTGTTCCACGTTTAAATGAGTGTGGGTGGGTATATATGTTGCACAGTGGGAGTCTAAAGGAAGCAAAGTTTGTCTTTTTTTCCCATAAATCCAGCGTTTTCTAAGCTAGTAACTGAAGATTAGGACAGTCACTTAAGATGGTGTCTGTGCTGCTTGCAAGTACAGATAAGCACTTGTGCAAAGTGAACTTTGACAATCCCAGCATCTGTAACCTGGTGCTGGTTTGACTTTTGGCATCCAAGCTGCATTTCCTTGACAAAGCGTGGGCTTTGGGGATTTTCTTTGTTTTGTTTTTAAAAAGCAACATGTTCTTTCCAGGGTCCTGCATAAGAAACAGAGCACTTAGCTTTGACATGTTGCTACTCCTCTCTAGAGTGACAGTACAGTTAAACCTTAGAGGTTTTTCTGCTGCAGAATTAATATTTCTTAAATGCTTTGGAACGTGTAAGTGGAGAAGTGTGGGGTTTGTGAAGGAGCATCTGTAAGTGGAAAAGGTGCTTTTCTTCCCTTGTGCTCTCAAGGCACTTGACCATTTTATTCACCTGTATCACAGAACAAACACTTGGGCTAAGAGGGGTACAAAGCATGGCCTCAAAGCTCACAGTGGCATGCTGACATGCCATGCAGGGTTACCTTTTGCTCTTTGATATTTTTAAACCCCAACAGGCAGAAAGGTAACTTCCACTTTAACAAAGTGCACTGCTGGAAAAGGTCTGGGGAAGCCGCCTTGCTTTCCTGCTGGGGAAAGTGGGAGTGAGAGCTATAAGCAGCATTGGCTTTTTCCAAAAAAGGGATGGCTGGTTTGACACTTTTTTTTCCCTGATGCTATACATGTGGCAGTGACAAGCTGCTCCCAGACAACCCACTTAACTGGGGTAGTTTTCATCAGGCAAGCTAGGTTGAGAGCAGCTGGGAGATAGACAGCTTGTGTCTGTGGCCATTCAGCCTGCACAGAGCATCAGCTGAAAGCAGACTGGGAAGGAAGTGAGGACAGCAATGCCTGAACACACGCTCCTGGCACGGGTTTGGATGTGAATTAGTATGAGATAGGGGCCTGTCACATCACTTTGAAGCTGTGTGGTTCCTGGATGACTCTATTAACAAAATGGGAGGGGGAAAAAAATGGTTATTTTCTCACTTAGCAGGAGCTTGGAGGTCATTGTTTTGTTCACTCAGCTTACAGTGCCTGCTGATTTTCTGAAAGGGAGGTTGCTAAAGAAGTTTCTTAGTAAAAGATTTTCAAAATTAATCAGGAAGAACACACACTGGTTTTTTTTTTTTTTCCTCCACTAGTTTTGCACTGATTGTTGCATTGACTCCAAGACGTGCTTGCCCTTTTAGGAGGCAGAGAGAAAGAACTGGGCCCACTTGGAATTTAAAGTCAAATGTGAAGTCTTTTGAGAGCAGAAGTAATTTTGCCCTGGGAGACTTTACAAACCATGGTGGCTGCACTTTAAACACACCACAGAGTCAATGAGAATTTAAGTTGCCAACATCTTTGTTTCCCATGCTGTCCTTCAGTTCAGTTGCACCAGGGCAAAGGCAGAAGGGCAGTCTGTGAGCAGGGGAGCCAGGCAGCTGGAGGAAGAATAGCAGGGTGGGCTCTGCCAGCTCCCCATGAAAGAGCTGGAAGGAGATCGGCAATGGAAGCCAACCCTGGATGTAATAAACTGGATCATATTATATCTCTCTGCCTAATGTCAGGAATGGCTTAGCTAAGGCTGGGCAGTCAGCTCAGTTTGAGCTCCATGACTGTTCTTCCCTATATGCCCCAAATCAAAGCTGAAACTGCATTTTCTTGTCCACAGCTCTTCTGCAGCTTTATTTCTGCTTCTCAGTGCAAACGCTGCTCACGCCCTTGCTTATCTGCATCTATGTGGGCTGTGTGGCTGGCCTGGGGCTTAATCCTGTCCTTCCCATAAAGCTGGTGCTCTGGCACCTGAAATACCTCCAGGCAGGTGTTTCAAGGGGAAAGGAAGCAGTGGATGCCAGGTAATCTTCTCTGGGAACTGTCGTTATCCCCATTTGGCAGCCTGGGGACAGACAACTTTCAGCTCTTGTTCTACAGCAAGTGGGCACCAGTTTTATCTCAACCTTCACAGTGTTGTAGAATGGCTTTGGTTGGAAGGGACCTTTAAAGACCATCTAGTCCAAGACCCCTGCATTGAGCAGGGACATCTTCGACTAGATCAGGTTCCTCAGAGACCTGTCCAACTTGACCTTAAATGTTTCCAAAGATGGGGCATCTACCACCTCTCTGGGCAACCTGTGCCAGTGTTTCACCACCCTAATTGTAAAAAAAAAAAAAATATAAAATTCACATGTCCAGCTTAAATCTGCCCTCTTATAGTTTAAAACCATTATCCCTTCCCCTATTGCTACAAGTCTGCGTCCAGGGGATTTGGATTAAATCCCTTGAATTTTTGCTCTTCAGCTCTAGCTTTGAAGTGTTTTTGCTGCTGGGTCTGGTGCTGTTTGGAAGAAAGAAGATTCCACCTCCCCAGTCCCATCCAGGTTAATTAGGGAGCTGCAGCGAGGCTCCAGGAACCAAGCCATGACCAAAAATGACAATCCCAGTACGTGCTGCCCCACGGGATTTGGTAGGTGTGGAGAAGGGCAGGTTCCTCGTGTACTTGAACTGCTTTTTGGTAGCCACAAGTACAGACCATGCCTTATTCTTCACATACAGGCTCTGCACCCAGTGGTCTCAAGAAGCAATTTCTCTAAGCATGACACAAGAAGTAACTGGCCTTTTTTTCCTGAAGTTATCTTTTTCTTGTCTTTTTATGTTGCAAGGGTATCCTGTAATTTTTACTTCCCGACCAGCACAAAAGAAGTGACGGATTAGCACAGAAGCATGCGAGCATCTTTCTTCTTTACAACGGGAGGAACAAATTGAAGCTGACAGTTCCCTGGAACCAGTGCAGCACATGAAGTAGTCACAATAATATGTTTTATCTTCCAGCCCTTTTAGAGCATCAGAAGCTCTCTGGTCTCTGATGCCTCCAGTAAGCTGACCTTGGCTGGCAGAGCCAACCATCTCATTACTGCTGTCCCACTGCTCACAGCCTGCCCTCTGTCCTGGCCCTCAAACAGCCTGATTAGCTGCAGCAGCAGCTATTGCTTTCCAGGTTGTGCAGCCTGCTGGTAACCCTTCAGTAACACCAGAACTGTTTCAAATAATCCCTTCTGCAATCAACTTTTTTTTTTCTTTTTAATCAAAACCCCTCATCTAGCTGCAACACCCAGAGATTTGTCATAGACGGTTTTGTCCTGAAAAGCCTCATCAATGGGAAAACTTCTAGTCATCCATTAACTCCAAAAAGCAGTTGCAACAGAGAAAATCTGGTCATCACCAGGGTTCTGGTTTTAGCTTGTGCCTTTGCCTCTACAAAACACCCGTCTAGACCAACCCTATCTTTTACTATTTATGCATTTGTAATTGAGATGACCAAAAGAAGGAACTCCTTTTCAGTGAAATCTGTAGGAGACAGGCAAATAAGCATCTGTGTAGTGGCAGGATGTTCATATTTCACCAGACCATGCAAGGTTGAACACAAGAGCTTCTCTTCTCTTTCCCCAAATTAACATCTTGCTGTCTGACCAGCTAAAACTGCTTGATTTGTGCCTCAGTGACGTGTCTTTCTTCATTGTCAGATTTGCCTTGCATATGTTAAAAGTCTGAATCTGACCAGAGGAATAAAATTTTTGCTTGTAGCGAATGCACATCCTCCCTTGAGGATGCCTTAGAAGCCTTGAGGATCAAGGCTTGTGCTTGGGGTTGAGATGGTGACAGTGGTCTGTGTTACTGCTGCAGGCAGGTAGGGCAGACAGTGTAGCTCTGTATTCAAAGTCTGATAGGCATTTTCTTGTTGTATAACATGAAGGAAAATGTATTTTCCATAATTAAGCAGCTTAACATCCTCTGTTGGTATTTAATTTTAAAATGTTTTGTTTTAAAACTTTTTAACTGTGGTATAGAAGTAGTGGTGTATGTTACAGCTTTGTGCAGTTATATCCCTGCAAGTAGTCTTTGGCCAGTGAGTCTCCTTGGGTATGGACACACCTTTTTCTCTGGTCATCCCTGTAAGCATTGCTGGATCATGGCAGTGACCTGTGCACTTTCCCAACCAAACAGGCACGTCAGTGGGTGACAATGCTGTTGCCAATGCTCAATTAAGTGTGTAATGTGTTGCCCTGCATGACTGACTGCCCTTTCCTTATCTCATGCAGTACAGCCACAAAACAGTGTTCTGTTAGATCACTGAAGGACTTGGGTTTTCACAAAGAGGTGCTGGTGGCATTGGAAGAGTTGGCTGTGAGGTGCTCTTTGATCCACGAGGCTTTTTCTTGAATTCAGTGTGACACTTGCAGGTCACATCGACTTAGATAGACACAAAATCTTGTGTATAAGAAGAGATGTTTGCTAAAATAGAGAGAGAAGAATGTTTAGTTTATTAGATGTTCAGATTAATAAAGCCAGGAGCTGGAATTGCTCACTGCAGTAAATCATCTGTGCTACCCAAAACCAAACCAAAGCTATATTAAAAATGCTAAGACTCAGCTGAGGCCAGAGAATAATCAGCTTAAAATTCTGCCTGCATAAACTGAGGTTTTGCTTTCTTTGAAATCAGAGGGAGATGTTGTCATCATCTCCCCAGATGACAGCTGGACCACAAAGCCTTGTTCTATCATGCAGGTGCTGGGCTGGAAGGGCTTTCAATACATTTGATTTCCATGCCCTATGCTGAAAACTGAAGTTCCCTAAAGGTTAGATGGCTTTTCATATGCAGTTAACCAGCAAAAGGTTGCTTTTTTCCCATTCTCTCCTAGCTCTATCCTTAAAAAGAAAATAATCTTTCTTCCTAGTAGAGAAGGTGGCAGCAGTGGATCCAGTGTGGCAGCTCCTATGTTAAACTGATGGGTTAAACCTATGGGTTCCTCCAGGCACTGTATTTCTTGTGGTCATGTCATGCTGCCACCAGCTGAGGAAGACAATTGCCTCCATTGGCAAAGGGGCAAAATAATTTTCCATCCTCATGAAAAGCCGTGATATCCTCCTTTTCCTATATCCTTAATGATGGTCTGTTAATGTGACGTGAATCGGAAAAAGCAGAAATCAACAGAGAAGGAAAGAAGAAAGGAAGGGCAGCAGAGGACAAGCTGCAGGGTCATTCCTAAAAGCTTGTCATTAGCCTGCAATGGCCCCAGTAGGTCTTTCTTTTAAATGGCATACTGTGGAATAGCAGGGATGTGCCAAGATGTGCTGCCTTAATTTGTGCAATGAAAAGTTATACAAGATAATTACCTTGTAGTTCAGTGACAAAAAGCACTGTCAGATCTTTTCAGTTCATGCTCAGTTTATCTGTAATGTCTCTGTGTCTAGAAAAACTCAAATGGTAACTAATCTTATAGTATAGCTGGAGCATATGGCATTTTAAACTCAGGATTTGGGTTTTTTAAATGTCCACTACAAATGAGATTTACCAATTAACCCTGACTAGATCTACCTGCTGTAGATTTAAGTGTTTCAATCAGGTTTGCATTGGCTTTGTCTGTGACAGTAAACTACAGGCATTTGCAAATGTTTTTGGGAAGGAACAGCAGCAGGCACAGACCAGCCTGTATCCATGGCATTAAACTCCCCTGTCTTTCAGAGGAGGAAAGCACATCAAGACTGCTTTGGGAATGGTCCTTGGTTCATGCTTCCCAAAATATGCACAGTAGTTGTGTAAGAAAACCCTGTCTGGCCCAAACCAGAACTGTGCCAGTGACTGTTAAGCATAACGTCCTTTGCCCCAAGGAGCAGAAAGCCATTGCAGAGTCAAGAGGGAACAGCTTTTCTGTGCTGAGAAATTCAGAGTTGGAGGATGGTTTGTGTTGGAAGGGACCTTTAAGGGCCATCTAGTTCCAATCCTGCCCCTATCATGGGCACCTTCCAGTAGACCAGGTTTGCTCAAAGTACAGTCCAAGTCAAACTCAGGTGTTTCCAGGAATGGAGCATCTGCAGCCACTCTGTTGTAGATGTTCCAGTGTTTCAACACCCTCATTGTAAATAATTTCTTCCTTACACCTAGTCTAAACCTACCCTCTTTTAGTTATTAAAAATTGCCCTTTGTCTGATTAATACAGGGCCTGCTGAGAAGTTTGACCCCGTCTTTCTTATGAGCCCCCTTCAAGTACTGAAAGGCTATGATCCAGTCTCTCTGGAGCCTTCTCTTTGCCAGCTGAACAACCCCAACTCTCTCAGCCTGTCTTTGTAGGAGAGGTGCTCCATCCCTCTGATCATCTCTTTGGCCCTCCTCAGGACTCACTCCAGCATGTCCATGTCTTTCCATGCTGAGGGCCCCAGACACGGATGCAGTACTTGACGTGGGGTCTCACCAGAGCAGAGGGGCAGTGTCCCTCACCCTGCCGCCCATGTTGATTTTCATGCAGCACAGAGTATTGCTGGCTTTCTGGGCTCCAGTTGCACATTGTTGAGTCATCTGGATAAGTGTTGAAATAAAATGTGGTTTCAGAATGTGGTAGCGAGGAGAGAAGGTCTGCCTAAAACTCTAGATATTTTTTCAAGTGGTTCCTGTAAACACTTGTGTGTCTATAAAGCTGTTCTGCTCTTTTTGTGGATACCTGGTAAAACTGTGTGGGACAGGGTTGGGATAGCTGTGTCTTCTGGCAGTCTGCACATAGAAACCACCTTTTCTATTTTGTTCAGCTACCCCATTGGTCATCAGACTTCTTTTTCTAGCACCAGTGTCACTAACACAATTTTTTCCAAGAGGGACCCTAGCATAGACCCTTACCCCATTATCCTCTTTCAGATGCTTCTTACAGATCCTTTAATGATCCTGACCAGAGAAAATGGTGTTTTGGGAGAAGTTTAGGCTGTTTTGTGGTATTAGATACGTACTCTTATATCCTGTGCCTTCAAGTAGTTTTGAAAGCTTAAAATACTGTAGCCAAGAGAATAGTAAACTCTGCCATAACTTTGAATAAAATTTCTTAAAGTCATGTATGTAAGAAGACTGAAGTTTTCAATTTGAAAATGAGCTGAAGCCAAGAGACAAACAAGTTCCATCAGAGCAGACAGCCATTCTTGGTTGTGCATGGACAGTGTTCAACTACTTGATATACTGGAAGAGAGCTTCAGACAGATGCTATAGCCAAATGTAAATGAAGTAACACAGGACTTTTATGGCAATGCTCTTCAAGTGGCCACACTTGTAAGGTGTCAAAAAGATTAAGTAAATCCGTTTCTGCAATGCTCGTGTCTGGGAGAAGAACATCCAGCTTTAAAGATCTTCATCCTTGGACATGAAATGGTGTATCTTCAACAGTATTTTAGTGAGCAGTGTGCCATTACGACACTCCTGGAAATAGAATGATCATATAAACATCCACGGAGTTTTAAGTCACCCTAATCCCATGTATTTAAAGAGGAGCAGGAAAGCGTTTGTATCTCATTAGTGGCTGAAGGGATTTGACAACAATGATGTTTTACTTTCCTTTCAGGGATGAAAAGCCTGTCGTACTTGTTTAATTTAGCTCGCTCCTGCTTATATTAGAGTGTACCTGGAGTGGATACAGAGACCAGCTACTTTGTCTGTCTTGGCTGAGGGAAAACAAACAATCTCTAGAGCGGCCCACTGGTTACCCAAACCATCCTGCATGTGTTTACTTGATGCATTTACTTTCCTGCAGATGCAAAGTAATGTCCTTAGCTTGCTGTCCTAGCCTGTGCTGCTGCCATCTGCATTAAATGAGGGTTGTAAAGAAGCAAAAATATTCATGCAAAGTAATTAAAGAAATCAGCGTTCTCAAGGACAACTTTGCTAGCCATTGCTTTCTTCTCCTGTCATGGAGAAGATTTTTATATTCATTCCTTGCAGTCTGAGAAAGTGAAGCCACTCTGTGCTGCTTACACTTGACGTGCAAATTTAGGTCACTGCTCAGATTCATCATGGATTTTGCCAAAGGACTCCCACTGGAGCTGCATCTATTGACATCAGGGCTGTCTTACCCCACTTGTGCTCAGATGTTACTCCTGGGCTTGTTACTCCAGATGTTACTGATAGTCAGTAAGGGTCAGGGGAGACCACCCGCAGCACTCACGGGTTCCTAGGCCTCGCCTAACACTAATGCTTGCCAAAATGGGCAAAAGTTGGTCACTTTTTGTGATCTGAGCTAAGAAACTAAAATTCTGCCCAACATCTGTGGCCAGCAAGGCATATGCTAAAAGAGGTAGAGAAGTGGCCAGGCTGCACTTGGCTGGAGGAGTTCCCACATCCTGTTTTGCATCCTGCTAGTCTTACTCCTGCTCACAAGATTGCTCCTTGTAGTTTATCTCCTGGTGCAGGTTGTAGATAACAGAGCTGCCCAAAGTCTTGCACCTTTATGAGTGTGCAGTGCTGCCAGAATGACAGTGTGGTTAATTGTGCGGTCACTCCCTTGTTAGGGATTTGGTGCAAGGTGGATTTAAAGCACAAGAGGATTGTTCTCAGTTGGGTTTCAGAAGTGCTTTTTCTTTAGATTATTTGCCAGCACTTGAACAGCAGTGGGACTTTGTTTTTAATTAAATCTTACATTGACATAGAGAATTATCAGTGATGAGTAGAATTGGAGTTGACTTCTAATCAAAGATAATTCTGCATACTGGGGTGGGTTTGAGATGAATGAATGTCAAATGTAATTAGATGGTCAGATTTGATCCCTCATCCACACTCCTAAGTACAGTTATAGACCAAATTTTGCTTATTTATGCTAATGCCAGCTGAATATGATTGCCCTATGTCTCTAATGCTGTAGGGAGCAAGATTAGGGAGGGCTCTGTGTGGGCTCCTGCGCATGCTCTCCCCAGCCACCAATGTGAAATAAATGTTGGAACTGAAAAGAAAAAAGGAGGTCAGCTGCCACGAACCCATCTGTTGTGTGTGGAGCCATTTAGGATCAAATTTATTTTCCCTGGGTTTATTACAGTGAAATAACTCATTTGCATTTCCCTTTCCTTAGGTTTTCAGCTGTACCAAGGGAAAGATGCAGTGTGGGTCTTTCTCTGAGGGGTGGTTAAGCAGAGGCTCCCTGGCAACAAAAATAGAGAAACAGGGACATTGCACTGAGAGCTCTGGTGAAGGAGTAGCTGCAAAAAGGGGAGGAAGAAAGCCAACTGTGGTATGAGACAAAAAGGGTGCTGCTTTCACCTTAGCCACTGCCGATCCTGATTTCTGTGTTCTAGTGAGGTGATGAGAATTAGTGCCAAAGGCATGTTTTATAATAAAAATGAAATTAAGTGAAAAGCCCTCATGCTGACTTTGGTACCTAGACTGGTGTGAGGGATGACTTACTGAGTATATGGAGCTATATTGCAGTGGGAGCATCAGTTATCAGGTTCTATGCATTTACAGCCATATCTACTTTGCCATTTTGCTCTTGACCTGGACTGTTAGCTTTTTTCTTACTGTTACTATTGCTTTTTATGCAATAAAAAGGTTCATGTACGTCATCTAGTTTGGGTAGGAGGAGCAGAAAAACAACACGGGCTCTTCCAGATGGTATACAATTTGTATTTCTGCTCAGGGTGTCTAGTGATGAGCTAGCAAATACTGTAGCATTTGAATTGAAAATGCCCTTACATGCAACATTTAAAATGTTCTTACAGAAATGAGGCCATAAAGTACAAGCCTTTTTCCTAAGGCTTGATACAATTTGGAACAAAAGCTAAAATTTGGTACTGAAATACTACATTTTCATTTATTAGAAACAGCTAATGGCACCTTGTGCTCACTTGCAGGGATTTCTGCATGAAAAAGTAAAGCTCCCAGCTGTGGGCTTAAGGGCTATAAAAGATGCATCAGTTGCATAAACATTTCTTTGTGCATTGTAAGAACAGAATCCACGTGAACTGAAGATACTGAAATACAGCTAATACAAGAATCACTGTGGGTCTCCCTGATGGACATAGTGTCGTCAGTAACAAGTGTGCTCCAGCCTTCAGAGAGATCCTGCTGGGTAATCAGTGCTGAGGATGTCCATGGTGAGGGAAGAGACCTCCTCAGCAAGAGCAGGATGAGCTGCAGTGGGCTCAGCTAAGGTTATTGTTACTGCAAGAGGCAGGGCAGAGGTTTCCCTTCCTGTGCTGTGGCTACCAATGGCTCTGATGCCCACCCAAGCATATCCCATGTGCTCTCACATGTCTTGTTTGAAGGAGGGGGCTTCATCTCAGCTGCAGCTCCTTCTCTGTGCAGCACTGCTCTTCAGCTGTGTGGGCAAGCCCACGTGGCTCGTTCTGTACGCTAAAATTAACATGTGGAGCTCAGGGGTGTGCTGGCCTTTCACCTGCTGATGTAGGCTTGGGAAGTGTGCTTGTCAGTGCAGCCATATGCTACTATTTAGGAATATCTCTAAGCCTTGGACTTCAGTGGAACAAATGCACATGATTTTATTCTGGCAACCAAGAATAGTTCTTCAGATGGAGTTCACATGTCTGTACAGCTCTAGCAAATGCTGCCCTGCACAAGGGAGAAGCAGCCCAATCACTGGGAGCACAAAATGTGCCATGAAGGTTGTAATTTGTATAATCAAGTGACCAACAGTACACACCTTTCTTCCAGTAGATCCCCACCCCACAGAAATCTTCCTGACACATCCAGAAATTATGAGCCTGCTCACTCATGCCTAAGAGTTTTTGTCCTGAAAGTGTAAAAACTCATGTGCAAGAATTAAATTTCTTGTGAAAGTTTTTATAATGCTCCTGAGCACTCTTACCCACATAGCACTGTCAAATTTTTATATTAAAAAACCCAAAAGGATGTCTACTTTCTCATCCAAGATGCATACCTCTGTACTTTCTGGGAGCCTAGGGAACATGGAAATCATAAATTCCAGGTGGTTATTTGGGCTACTGGCCATGCTGGCCTTGTATTGCCAAAGTGATTCAGCTAAATCAGAAGGAAGAAGTTGGAAAATAAATATTAAAAACTAGACTTAGGCTACAAAAACAAGCAGCATGAATTGAAGGTGCACTGAATGAGCTTGGCACTGAGCTGAGCGTGTGTAAGTTTAGAATTTCATTTTGCTCTTCAGGCTTATGAGTGCAAAGCAGAAAGAATTGGCTGTTTTGGAGGATGACATGATTACTAGGGCATAACAGTTCCTTCCCTTATTGTGGTTGTCTTTTGGAGAGATGCATGGTCCTAAATGTCATCTCATTGCATTTAAAAGTTTTTCTCCTTTGTAGGCCAGCCAGCCCAATAAGCAGAATATAGACCTTTGCATAGATGAGAGAGGAGAATGTTCTTTTCTTTCATTAGTCACAAAGATATTGGCTCATTTGTTCAGACATACCCCAGGTTTGCAGGTAAGAAATGTTCCTAGCATATTTTGGCACTGTGGGAGTTAGGACAGGCATGGTGTAAGACAGAGAAATGTCTGATGAGCCAAACAGAATTGGTTGACTTTTGTAGCCATCCACTCACATTTGTTAGTGGATCCCCTCAGCTCATCTTACCCTCAGTAATTATCACTTGGTTTTTAACAGGCAGCCTGCAGACCATCATAGATCAACATACAAACCATCTCACTGCAGGGATTACCTCTCCTTAGATCCAGAATGGACTTTGAACCATGTGTCACACAAGAAAATAACATAGGGAGAAAGGATTTTCGCGGATGCTTTCAGTCACTCAATGCTATCCCACATTCCCATTTAATCAGTGATTATACATAGTCCCAATGTGTCCTGGAAGCCTCAGCTGCAGACAGCTCCCTTACACCTTACAGCAAATTCTAGACCTGGAGCCATAACTGTAGCTGCTACAAGGAGAGAACAGGAGGAATCAAGGGCACCATCACCACTGTATATTGCAGCTTTACATGGTTGTTAGCACACGTCTAGCAAAACCAACTTCCCCTCCTCATGTGGTGAGCAAAAAATACCATCTCCAAACTGGTCATGGGGAAGAAGCAAAGAAGAAAAGGCTGTGCAAAAGTTAGACTAGATTTAGCAAATATGTTTCTGGTTGAATTTCCCCTCTTAGCTTGAATCAAACACTGTTTATCAAATATTTTGGCACTGTGGGAGGTAGAGGTCTGTGCTGAGGGTGATGAAGAAAGGGCAGCCCTGTGGAAGTGCTTGTCCCTTCCCCACTCATTAGCTCAGGCTCAGCTGTTTCCCCATTTCCAGACTGAAAGAAGAGCTGAGAGAGGGGACTTTTGTTTCCCTGGGGACAGAGACATCATCAATTATCTGCCATTCTCTGCTGCAAGCTGTCAGCAAATAGGGCAGAGGAGTACTGATAGGATTTCACCTTATCCCTTGACTCACTGATGGGCTCATCATTCAACTGCTGTGCACTTAGCATGGGCAGTACTAATTATATTAATTATACTTCTACACAGGCCATGCTTATATTAGCAGTAAGGAGACCTGTGTCTTTTTAAAATGAAACATCCCTGGTTCATTAACTATATAGATTTAAAAGTGTAAGCATAGTCATTATATCCACTGCTGAAGTGTATCTCTCAAATCACAGAAGCATTTAATGTCATTTTAGATGTGCAACTTGCATTATATTGAGAGCAAAATTTATACTGCATGTAGAAGACAGTAGTATTATATCACATAACTGCTAAATGTAGACTGAGAAACTTGATCACTGCCTTGGTGTAGCACCAGAATCCCCTTAGCAGTGTTCAGCTGTGGGGATACCCATCAGGTCAGTAAGAGATCTGGGTGAGTCCTCATGGGCTGAGCCTTACTGACTTTATACTAGCAACTGCACCCGTGCATATCATCAGGATACAGCTGTTTTATTAAATTCAGAGGTAGGTTTATGTAAGTGATAGCAGAGAGACCTGTGAATGGTTTAAGAGGCAGAAAAATAAACCCTCAACAGAGGGTATCACAACAACATGGCAGGTATTCATCACTCAAAGTGTGTTTGTGAGGTGGGTATCATTAATAATCCATCGATGCAGTGCCCATATGCAGCTGTTGTCTCTGTGAATCTGGGCCAAGGGGCTGATGCCGAGTCTGCAATTTTCTGAGGTTGGTTGGAAGTGTCTGAGATATCATATTATGAATATTAGTTTAAATCTTAAGAACAGATGGTGTTGGTACAATAGAGTCAACCTTTAACCTGACCAATGAAAAATAACTGAACAGAACTGGGAGATTTCACCAGTTCCTACTGCTACCTCCTTTTATCTCAGTTTTCTTCTGTACAGAAATTAAACATACATTATTCACCAAGATTATATATAATATATAGGGAGAGGCCACAAGCCTATCTGGGCTCTGAGTTCTGACCATTTATGCAAAAGCAAAGCAAAAGTAGCTCCAGGCAGGTCTTCAATTTGCATTTCAATTGCACTTCTTGCACATTTTTTCTTGGTATCTTGGGGAAAGTCTTAGCTACTAAAGCCTTTCAAAGCCATCTGAGTGCTTGAGCAAAATAAAGAAAATAAATAAGTACATTCCTTTTCCAAGATTATTTATTTTTTAAGTTAGCCCAAAGGAAAAGAAAATCAAAACAGTTCCAGTGTTTCTGCACAGATTTGGACACTAAGATTCTGTTCAGAGTGAAAGCCATTTGTGTTCTGTTCATATTAATAGAGAAGAGACATAATGCAGAAGATGCTAGCATTTTCACAACGGTTTTGAATCTAAAGCCCTTTTCATAGCCAGTGTGGTAGTGATTAGCACCCAACTTCAAGTTTTATCTCTCTTATTTTTTGAGGAATGGTTGGTGTTTATGCAGCTAAATCTCCTCTGACTGTCAGTGTTGTTTAGCTCCTCCTAGGTCTCCAGATGTTGTCAGGATGTTTGTGTTAATCATCCTGTCAAGCCATGGAAGTACTGAACACTTGCAAGGGATTTTCTTTCTGCTCCTTGGCACTCTGGACCAGCTTTTTAATGCAAATCTTTGTATGGGAGCATGCAGATTGCAGCCTAATTGTCTAAAGGTTATTTGCAAACCCAAAGGGAACTTGCTGTGCAGACCCCAGAGTACTGTGGTCGGGTGGTTTCCGCTCTGTCTCGTAGGAGGTGGCTCTCTGTGGAGTTTGAACTGTTGTGCATAAGCTGGCACAGGGAAACTCTGTACCATCTATAGGGATGTGAGGTTTGACCTTAGAAGCTGCAAAATGCCTTCTGGCAAGTGCTGTGCCAGGTATCAGCAAGCCTGAGCACAGCTCAGCTCTGCAGAGGTGTGCAGAGAGCCGTATGCATGTGGGGGTGAGTACAGAGCCAAATTTGGGCTCTCTTTGACCAAAGACTCAAGTGCCTCCAGCTGTGGCTGGAGCATGTTTATCCCTGTGTGAGTTAGCCAAAGTGCATCCTCACTGTGGTATCTTCTGAGTTTGTGAGGAGCAGCTGCTCCAGAGCCTCTCTGCTCATCCATGCTCTCCCCTATCAGTGGGTTTCTGCCCAATACAGGTGCTCATGGTCCTGGTCTGCCTGAGAGCAACTTCTCTGTCTCAGGGGTTTATCTTTGCTGTGGTTAAACTCTCTTTAGCTCTGAGCTGGGTGGGCTGCATCTGGGCTAGGCAGGGACACAGCTGGTGAAGTACCATTACCTGCTGACCACAGGGGAGGAGAAAACTGTCTTTGCACCCCGTGTGGTATCTCTGAGGCTGTTTAGTCAGGGGGACAGCCCTCACTTCCAAAACAGGAAGATGTACTCTGGTTGGGTTGTGCAATAGAGAAAATGTCTCATTAGCAGTAGTGCTGGCAATGCTGGGACTGGAAGAAGTGTTTCTGGCAGAGTTCTTGCTGAAATATTCCTGTCAAAGATGCTCCTTGGGCAATGCAGTCTTCTCCAAAGAGAAACAGTAGTTTGCCATGGCACCTACTGCCACCCCAAAGAGTATTTGCCCAGCTTAAGGCTACCAATTAAATATAACTGAGCAGTGCACAATGTTTCCCCACATATTTGCTTTCTGCAGTGAATGTTTGCCATGCAAGCACCACGTAGCTCTGGTGCTTATCATTAATAAATATGTTCAGTTGTGAAGGCTCACAGTGTAGATCTCTGGCTTTCACAAATGGCTGTTTTATTGGGCACTCACAGTCATTCCTGATCTGTGGGGATGAGAGGGCAGTTTAGACTTGCTGTCACCCTCTCAGCCCAGTTGTCAGAGTTTCACAGAACATCAGCTCCACTGCCTGCAGGCAGCTCCAGCCCCTGCCATGCCATCCTGCTTCATTACCAAGCTCATCCCTCAGCCCAGCTACTGGAGTGAAATGAGCTGGGGCCATGGGGCAGGCTGGGTCCAGCTTTTACAATAGATGGAAAAAAACTGCTAAACTCCCTCTTTTTCATTTTCTGTCAGGTTATTTTTAAGCTGGCCTAGTTTCTCAGTCCGTTTCACAGCACAGTGGTGTCATCAGCTGAACTGACATCTCAGGAAGGATGGAGGTGGTGAGAGGATGGGTCCTGCAGGATGGTGGAGCTGTGTCTGGCAGCACCCACTGACCAGCTCCCCCTTCTCCAGCATCCCCATTTTCCTCCTGCTCCCTGCCCTGCTGCCTGGCCTGTGTTGGCAGTGGTGCTCCTCACAAATTGGTGGGGCCATTCCTCTTGCCAGAGCAGCACAAAACCAAGCCAGCAGAAGAATCAATTTAATTGTCTGCCGAGGGCAGAGACAAGAAAAACAGTGGGTTAAAGAGAAAAGGAAGATAAAGGCATCCCCCTTTTCCCTTGTGGCAGCAGATACAGCTGCTGTGAACCATAGCACTTCTCTGCTATTTATTTGTGGATGGATTGAAATCATCCTAGTTTAGTGCAGATGCCAAGCTGGGCATTGGAAATGAGCACACAGAGGGTAAGGGCTTCCTCCCTGCTGAGGCCCCCCCCAGACACATGAAATGCAGAGCATACAGTGCCTGGAGCCTGTTTACTCCTCTCTCTTCACAGTGGAGGGCATCCCTCTCATCATGGCATGTCATGGCTGCACACACACCCACCGTGTCTTCCTTCTCAGCAGCCCCTGGGCTGAGCAGCCATGGGAGCAAGGATCAAAGGGGAGCTGCAGGGCATTCATGATGTATCAATCCTTTTAAAAATTATTATTGTACATAATCACACTTTGCAGTGACAGTGAGCGCCTCCTAAGAGCTCTGTACGCTCCCATGATAATTCCCAGGACAGATGGGGATGCTGGGGCTTGGGGTGAAGCCTGCCAGGCATGCAGAAATTGGGGGTGGCATTGGGATTATCTCATTGAAGTATCTGGTTTCTAGTCCCACATCCAGACCCTCTTTGTGTCTCTGGTATGTTCTCAGTAGACTCTGGGCTGGAAGTCAGAAGTTAAAATAGAACTGTTTGGTTTTGAGTGGAGATTATTTGGAAATGCAAACAGATTTGTACCCTGGCTTGCAGCCCCTCGTGGGGTTCAGGTACCCCTTAATGTCATGGATGGACACCAGGCTGCCTGGCCTCGCTGCCTGCCTTTTACTGTAATTCCACCCTCACTGACGTGCTTTCTGTTGTTTTTCAGGAATATCTCCAAGGCTCCCTGACATCATGTCAATAGGATCACATTCATTCTCCCCTGGAGGTCCTAATGGGATTATTAGAAGTCAGTCCTTTGCTGGCTTCAGCGGGCTTCAGGAAAGACGGTCCAGGCAAGTGCCTTTGTTCTCTAAGGGGAATTTCAAAATCAGGCTGTAAGGGAGTCCTGGGCTTTAGGGGATGAAGGGTGAAAGGAGGTGAGGGAAGACTTCTTTCTCTCTGACTCTCTGCTGAATAAAGCATCCTAGGCTAAAATGTCTCTATATATTTTTCGTAAAACTAAGCTGTTACCCTCTGCCTGTTTGCCTCTCCCCCATTAATGCAGGGCTTCCTCACGTGCTTCAGAGCTGTGAGAGAATTTCAGAGAACCATTTTAACTTATGTAGTGATCTTTTCAACATGTGAAATGTGCAGGAACACTGCACATGATACACTTGCCATCACCTCCTGTTTAAGACCACTGCTGCCTAAAAGACAGTTTTCTCATTGCTGCACCACTACCAATCCAAAACAAAGCTGTTTCCCTGAGCTTGGCTGCAGAGCCTCTCTGTGCACTGCCCCTTAGCCAGACAGGACTTAGGGCTTTGAGTCAGGCATGCCCAAGCCATCCAGTCCCAGATGCTCCCAGAGGCTGCTTTACAATTGATTTTAACTTGTGCAGTCTCCCAGTACCAGACCACCAGTTAGCAACTGAGGAGTAACAGCAGGCAAAGGGCCTCCCCTTGTCAGCCCAAGTCAGTGATGGTTGTTAGATGCTGACCCATCTGCCAGCAAAGTCCCCAAAGAGGCACCTGTATGCAGCACAGCTGTCCTCACTTTGCCATACACTCCATACTCAAGACCAGTGGTGTGATGCTATTCTCCAGAAATCGCTTAATCAAATACCAATCTTCCTTAGGATCTGCAGGTTTTACAACTGAGATTATCTGGGCTTCTCTTTCTTTTTAGCACCTGGATGTAGCTCAGCTCTCTCATGGGCTCTCTAATGTGAATTAGGACAGGCATGGTGTAAGACAGAAAAATGTCTGATGAGCCTCAGACTCGGCCTTGCGTTTCCAGACAAGCATTTATGTCTTGGGAAGCACATATCCCAGGCTGCTTGGATTCTTAACCTGTAAAGAAATGTGGTCCTTTAAGTGGCAGCCACAGAAGCAGATTCATTTTTTGCTAGCAGAGATAATATCAGAAGATTTCTTCAAGCTACACTCCTCTGAGATTTCTATGATTTATATTTCTATGATTTATATTTTCTTCCTCTTTGATGTTCATTTTGCAGGTGTAACTCCTTTATTGAAAATTCCTCTGCGCTCAAGAAGCCCCAAGCAAAGGTGAAGAAAATGCATAATTTGGGACATAAGAACAGCACCACACCCAAAGAACCTCAGCCTAAAAGGATGGAAGAGGTCTACCGAGCCCTGAAGAGTGGCCTGGAGTAAGAGCTTTTATCCTGCTTGTTGACTGAAGCTTTCTGTGGCATTTTAGAGCCTGAAGAAACGAGAATAGGAATCCTCCCTCATAAGAGATGAACATACTACACCTCTTGAAGTCTGTATTGTGACACTTAGTATCTAAAATATTTGTATAGGAAACAGGAATACAGGAGGCAGAATCCCATTTCCATTCACATTTTGAGAAAAGCTCCCAAAGTCTGGGATTTCACCATCAGATTTTTTTTTCCCCTCTGAGTTTCCTAGAGTCCTATCAAAGGCTTGTGTTGCCTTTCAGATAACATCCCAGATGATAACAGTGCTTTAATCAGCCAGATACAGGCGTAGCGACTGGAAGGCACCAGCCCATAAACTAAGCAGCAGATTAGCTTACTTGAAACTGGTTGTTCAGTGTAAAGAGAGCACTAAAGAGCTGTTACACACAGTTAAATAAGTGGACTCCTATTTATTCCCAAAAAGGCAGCAGGGAGCTGCTTTTAGGACAGATCAGCATAAATGAGTTTTCATCTGTAAACACATGCAGTGAGGAAAGCCATTTGTCAGGCAGATTTTCTTTTAGGATGGTCATCAGCCAGCTTGGTATGTGCTGCAGAGCTCATGCATCGCTCTCTGGTTTGTGTTTGCAGTGAGTATCTGGAAGTTCACCAGACAGAGCTGGATAAGCTGACTACTCAGTTAAAAGACATGAAAAGGAACTCACGCCTGGTACGTGCCGTGCTTTTTCATCGTGTAGATGCACAGTGGCCTTCTTGAGGTGCTGGAGCAGCCAAGGGATGGGTGTGGGATACAGGGAATTTGCACTGATGCTCTTCTTCCCTTCTAGCCATGGTCTTGTTTGTGATTTCTGTTGAGTGTCAAACACTGCTTTCTCGTGGTGCTGTTGTGTTGCACAATTAATCAGTTTTGTGTTCTCTGTTGCAGGGAGTCCTGTATGATTTAGATAAGGTATGTTACTCTCTTCAACACTCATTTTGCAAGGAAGCATTAATATCCTTACAGTGTACATGGAAACCTTTCTCAGAGGTATCTGCTAGCCACACCAACACCTGTATTTTCAAAGGAAGAAGTCCCACTCCCCTCCTCTTCCCAGGGGCTCTGGTATTGCCCATTAATGCAGCATCAAACAGTGTGTGCTCAATGATCTGGCATCAAACATACCCCACTGACCCTTTTTCTGAGGTCTGCCAGGTCAGACTGGCTCTGGGATGGGCACTGACAGAGAGACAGACCTCTGCCAGGCAAGGAAGGAAGGAAGCAGAGGAGGGACTTCCTTTTTCTGTCAGCTGACAGCCATTAAATCCATTCCCTTGTGCAAATTCTCTCAGCCAGCTCCAGTCAGATGGGGGCTGATAGTGGTACACAAGGGGGCTGGGAGGGGATCCAAGTTAAGCCCCAGTTCATTCCTGCCAGTTCTGAAGAAAGAAAAATTGAAAATGCATTTTCCCTGCAGGAAAATTTGAGTGAAAAAAAATCTTTCAAAAAACATTTCCTAGACAAGTCTGACTTTTTTTTTTTCAGTCAAAATGCCAAGCTAGGGTTTATTCTCAAGACCAGCTTGCTAAGGAAGACAATGGATCTTGAAATGCAAAACCTGATCAATATTAATATGGGATTTCAAAGTACTGAAAACATTATTTTTTAACCTAAAAAAACTCTGCTTTCTTTGTTTTGTTTTGTTTTGTTGGTTTTTTTTAATAACCAGAAAAGCCTAGAGAAATCCCATCAAATAAAAACTCTTATTTAAAAATATACATTAGATAAAGAAGTGAAGAAGCTCCATTGTCAGCAGCAGCTTAACAGTAGTAGGGTGGGACAACTGATTCTGGATTAATGGGCAAGGAAATCCTGTGTGTATTAAGAAGGAGTATCTCAGATCCATGGGGACTAGCAGAGCTAGCGTGGCAGTGTCTTACTGATTTATTTAAAGATGCCTCACCTCTGCCTTTTCCCTTCTTTCAGCAAATCAAAGCGGTTGAGAGATACATGAGAAGGCTGGAGTTCCACATTAGCAAGGTAATGAGCTCTCTCCTATCATCTTTCTTCTGCATCTGTCCCTATATTATTGAGGAAACAAACCCTTGGCCTCCTGCTACCCCTTTGTGCTGGGGAGGCCACTCCCAGATTGGCTGTTTTTTCCATGGTAGGCTGGTGGTCGGAGCCAAAGAAAGGGTTTCCACATAGACCCCAAGGTCCAGCCATGCCCCAAGACACTCCCACATACTTTTAGGTACAGAGAGAACATTGGGTTGGAGATTTGCTAGGGAAAATCTGTCTCACAGCATACTTATTGTCAGACTTTAGGTAGAAGGAGAATTGTATCTGAAAGCAATTTAATTCAGCAGTTATCTCTAGCACACACAGCAGCTAGTTTGGATTTATTCCTGGATTTCACTGCTAATGCCTCTGCTGCATGTCTTGGGGCCCACATCCACTTGAATGCATTGGTGAGAGTATTGGTGGAGGTACTTGTGATTTACACTAATACGTTTTAGAGCTGGATGAAATCCATGGCATGTATTCTCTTACTTATAAACATATCTGCTAGTGATTAGTTGCTTTTTTGAGCCTGACAAAGGAATGAATTATTTTTGACAGATGAAATGTCTTTTGAGAGTCATTTGAAAAGCATTTGTGCAGCTTCAAGTCCTCTAATTATGACAACCTATCCAAACCTTTTAATTTCAGTCCTCTCTTACTCTTGGAGCTGAAAATAAAAATATAAATCATGAGGCGATAGACTGAGATTTTGTTCCCCAAGCCACCTACTCCCTTGCTGGCAACGTGAATGGCAAAAATTAGTACTTGAAGAACATTTCCATTCAAATCCTTCCCACTTCAGCCTTCTCAGAGCTAATGGTTTCTGGGTTTATAATAGGAGTGAAAAGCACCAAACGCGAGAGGTAGCGCTGGTCAGTGTTACTCAGGCTTACCAACTCCATGAGTTCATTCTCTGTAACCCACGGCAACAGAGACAAAAGGAACTGAGTGTGTGGCATTAGAGCCCACAGGCTTGGGCAGGTGGAGAAACATCTTTGTTTCTAATGATAGAAAGGGTTTTTTTCAGCAGTATTTAATCAGGGGAACAGAGATGCCCTGTCTTTTACCTGCCACTGCTCTGTAAAGGAAGGAAAGCAAGGAAAATGGAGTGCACCACAGCAGATCCCACACACCTGGGGAGCAGATGAGCACGTCCTAGCCACACTCACATGGGCAGGAGCAGGATATCAATCCCAGACCAAGGCTCCACTCTGATGTCAGAAGTAAATACCAAGTGACAGCTATTTATAGTAGCTGTCTTTAGCTTCCTGGCTTGCAAGAGAAACAGGAGTGAATATGAGTGCAGAAAGCTTTTGTTTGTAACTTCAAAATGGAAAAATGCTACCTGTGTCTTCATTAACTTATGCTGAACTCTTTCACTTTGCAAAGCATTCCCTGTTCTGGGTAGGGTGCCCTGAGGTCAGAGGCTTCAGCCCCCAGTTATCCAAGATAGCCTTGTAAAAATTGACCCAAGGCTTTGAAGCCATCAGGAAGACAAGTCCCGTTCCAAACAAATTAGCAACAGCACTTTTTGTTAGAGGTTAAAGAGGCTTGGAAAATGGGATTTGAAATATGCCTGGATTGTCACATCAGGCTCATCTCTAATGCAGCACACAAGAGTCACAGACTTATGAAGCCAAGGTGCTGGATGAGAGAAATTATGGTGCATAGAGAGAAATTATGCCATGAAAATCCATTGCTGAGCAGGAGCACTGTGGGACATAGAGTGACCTCTTGATTTCAGAGATGAACAATGGCAAGAGTTATTTTTGGTAAAACCCAAATATCATCCTGTTTTAGGAGGGATGGTAGAAGCAGAAAGAAGAGACAGCTTCTTCCATTCCTGTCCTTTTCCTCACCCTGATAGTCAGGTTAGAAAACCCGCATTTTCCGTATCTGACAGATTTAGTTCATAAAAATATAAACCACTATCTATAGCTGGTGTATATATGTACATATGTTACTCAGTTGGAGTAAATGTGTGCCTTCAGTACAGGGATTAGAGGGAAAAGGGAAACCAAAGCATGAGGTGTGTAAATCCATTGCCCCTCTGAAGCTAGATCCAGGTGAGGCTTCAAACTGTGTGTGACTGTGTTTTGCAAAACTTCCAGAGCGCTTACAATATGTTGGGTCCCTAACTTATGTCAAAGGAACGTAAGAAAATGACTAGATGTAAATGTCTGGGGGGGTTGAAGTTCAAAATACTTTTTTAACTTGACATCAGCTGTTTGTAAGCCCTTTATTTGTGCTGATTCCTAGTATGACTCCCAGTTTCTGGAGAATGGACAGTAAGTGTTCAAAGTGTTACTCCCAGCTTCCAATACTACCTATTAGTCAAATATTGCAACAGCTTTGATCCATGGCTGATATTAGGAAACCAAAGCCACTGCTGATCCTGTTAAAGGTGCCATTTACCACTTCCACTTGCATTTGGCAGTGTGGGCACTGCAGTTGCCTTTTAAAGAGCTCTTCCACAGCGAGATGTTTGAGAAGCTGGCTGCATTCCTGCCTCACTGTTTCAATGGGGAGAGCATGAGTAGCAATGTTTAGAGGCATGCAGGGCAATCAGGTGAGTTGCTGGCATCTACTGTTGCTCTGTTGAGATTTTTACAGTGGAAGTTACTTTCATCTTGTGTTTCTTTTCCATAGACTGTAACACTATCACAGCTTCATTTCCTCAGCCCCTCCATTGAATATAATGGTTTGGCTGAGTTTTCTTTTAATGCAAATTGCTTCATTGTATTTGCTTTATTTTGCTGGGGTTTCTGGGGTTGTTTTCAGTACACTTTCCTTGTTCCCACTAGGTGGATGAGCTTTATGAAGCTTATTGTATCCAAAGACGTCTCTGTGATGGTGCCAGCAAAATGAAGCAAGCTTTCGCAATGTCTCCTGCCAGCAAAGCAGCTCGAGAGAGTTTGACTGAAATCAACAGGAGCTACAAGGAGTACACAGAGGTACATGCTCATCAGTTCATTCTTTTCACTCTCACAATGTTTGAAAGCCATGGGAACTTTGCCACTAATTTCAGGGAGAGTTTCATCGAGATAGAAGAAATGAAAGCAAACTCAGCAAAGAAGAATTAGTATTTGTTTTTCTTCAGGTGAATACCTGATGACTGACAAAGACAGGTTACATGGGCCCAAAGAGTTCCTTGAAATAACAGTTTAGACTCTATGAGAGCAGGGTTATACATAGAAACTGCAAAAAAAGCGCAAAAGCATAAATCTGCCCCAAATCTACTTAAACTCCAACTACCTCCTTCCCACCTGCAGATGTAGGGATGGCAGCTTGACTGGAAACGATGTGCCTACAGACATATGCTGCATCCTGTGTGTTGTACTTGCTGTGATCAACATCTATTTTATTAAACAGGCAGGAGATGATGAGCGAGTCTAATAGTGTTGCAGACTTCCCAGCACACAAGCTGTGACAGCCTTCCAAAACCTGAAGGAAGGCTCTAATGCTCAGTCTCTCACAGCCTTCTTTCTTCATGTAGTCCACGTTTCTTGAGAGATTAAATCATGCTGAGAGCCACTTTGGCATTGAGCTGCTGCTGTTGGCACAAGTCCTGGCTGGAGAGGACCAGAGCAGTGAGCAGGTTACGCTCCAAGGGCAAAAGCTTCCCTTTTGCCATCAGGAGGATTAGCATGCAGCAGCAGAGAAGCACAGGGTTGAAGTGTCAAAAGAAGCAGGCATACCTGCCACTTTTTTAGGGCCAGACCTAGCTAAACAAGAAGGATGCCTCTGAGATTGATTTTATTGCGAAATATCTTGAACCTATCCTTTCAAACAGACCTTAAAAAAAAAATCCCAAAGAAGTTTTGCCTGCCCTCACTGTTTTCTTTTCCAACACAGAACATGTGTACCATAGAAGCAGAGCTGGAAAACCTATTGGGGGAGTTTTGCATCAAGATGAAAGGTAAGTGCCTTTTCACCTTCCCCTTCTTTCTCAGAAACAGTAGCAGTTGCTGCACACATTGGTGAGGGAATCGAGACATGCTGTGTGACACGCACTTAGGACAGGTGGGGTTTCCCACCCATTGCTGAGCCTTCAAACCCCCAGTTCACACCCCTGCCCACTGGAAAGGATTACAGAAACAGCAACACCAATGCTTACAGACTTTCTGAGATTCTGCTTTTTGTTTTCTAGACTAATTACCTCCCACAAAGACTCCTCCCAAGAGCCAAAGCAATTAAATTTCGAAGACTGCTGTAGTTTTTGCCTCTATTTTCAGTAATTATTTGAGAAGGTGACTGGGAAATTATCTGAATTGCCATGGAGCTGAACTTGAAATTTAAAATACCCTCTTAATTTGACATCAGCTATTTCTAACTCCTTTACTTTTGCTAATTTTTGACCAATACTATTTTTGACCAAATGTAAAAAAAGCAAAAAGCTGTGGATAGTTTTCCTAGATAATTCTGTGATGGCATTCACCTTTCCATCTTATTCCTTGTCTTTATGACAAGGGAGTTTACGGGTTTGAATACAATGGAATCAGTTTTACTTGAAGCCTCAATGGATCATCAGGTATTCCTAATGCTGTTATTCCTTTAAGACTCAATGTCTTAAAGAAGAGATTGGGAGGAGATCTCTTTTTTGGATCTTCAGTCACTGGCATGAGAATAGTTCTATAAAACAAAGTCAGCATCTAAATATTCATGAACTCTTTAATTCTTCACTTGATATCTTGCCATTTAAAACATCCACAGTATTGCTGGTGGAGTTTTGAGAGCTCACAAATCTCATACAAGGTTTTGATTCTGCCTGCCTTGCCACAGTTGTTTCCTATGATTGCATTGCATAAGATTAATCTTAATCTTAGACTAAATTAAAATAGCTACTCTGTGCTCTCATATTATATAAAACAATTGCAGCAGATGTTGGAGTTCTCCTAGCTCCATCCCTCAGGTTTTAGATGAACACAGAGACTGAGTCAGATATTTCTATACAGGAGCCCACAGCAGGGCCGCAGCATGGACATGCGGAATGAAACAATGTCACAGAGTGTATAAAGGGATTTCCCAGCTCCCTTGGAGCATTTCTTTACTTGCTGTGAATGCAGTGCACAGTTCCTGGCAGTGGGACATGTTGCAGAAGGTGTCACAGTGTCACAAATGTCTTGGCTGAAGAAGTCTGGCCCCTTCTCTTTTGGATGCCAAATCCTCTGGCAGAACTCAGGGGCTCTGGAGAAGGCAGGTACTGCCCTCACAAGCAGGAGCAGAGCACAAGCAGCAGCTGCTTCTGAACACAGTTTGCAGCATGTAAAGAGCCCAAATTAGAAAACAGCAAAGAGAAAAGCCATATTAAATATTCTCTAATTAGGGCATCTGAGATTTCTATCTAGATAGTTTTCCTAGGAATAGGAATCCTATAGGACAATACAGCCACTGCTATTGCTAAGGCTTGCAGCAGCTCTGGCAAAAAAGCCTGCAGATCACACAGCAAGTTTCCCCCTTAAGTTATACTGCAGCATATCCAGCTAGCTTTAGGATCTAATTTAAAATCAAAGCATTCCTCTCCCCAAAGCTTGTCTGTTCCTAGCCATTCCAGTGAAAGTTATTTTTATTTTGTGCCCTCTGTCACTTACACTGAAAGCAAGCCAACCTACACAATGCTGTCAGGAAGCAGGGGAGCTGCACAGAGCTTTTATGACTGATATTTATAGGAAAAAAAAAAGCCTAATCATTTTTCAAAATCAAGATACTAAATGTGCCAGCAGGCTTAGCTAACTGGTCAGGATTAATCAGTTGTTGAAATTTACCAGGGAAATCCAGTGTGCAAATTCCTGTATGGAATCTGCACGTCCTGTTGTGGTGTACAGGAAAGTGCCCTTATAGCTGTTTGGAGAGCCAGGCCAGCAGGAGGTGGAAAGCCCAGATGTTTCACTCAAGGGAGAACCAGATGCTGGCCTGACACAGCGGTGGCTCTGTGACACAGAGCCACCACCAGCAGCCAGGAGTCCAGCATGCAGGTGCTGCATGAGCTTCAGGTGGCCCTGCCTCCTTACCACAGCCCCATGATGACCCTGTCCCCTAGTTACTTATGCTGACCCCCCAGGAGCAAGCTCCTGTCCTGTCTGCATTAAAGGCCCAGTGCTTTTACAAGGCATGGTGTTTGAAATTGTATGATAGAGCCACTGGTTCCTGCCATGGTTTTAGTGCCCAAATGCCATTCAGTCACCAGAAACTTGTTTCCTGTGAAAGTACTTATGCTCTATTGTCAAGTCAGCATTTAGCCTCCTCTTCATCATGCTGAAAAGACGTGACCAGCCTGGTTGGGTCAGTCACAGCTCACAGACTTCAACATCCATAAGGAGTTTTAAGCTGGAGTTTCCTCACCCACCTACCCCATTCACTGGGCAAAAAAAGGACCTTTTATTTTCCTTACATGCTTTTGGTGATGTGTCCCAGGAGAGATCAAATTCACTTATGAAAGCATGCCTTGGGAGAGAGAAGCAGTGGTGGAGTGCTAGCAATCGTAAATTATTTATAAACAGTAAATAAATTAGAAAGGAATTGGTAATATGAGCTCTGTGCAAGGGCCTCTCTGTTCTGCTGAAAACTAAGATGAGCAAAGAAAGCTATTTTCTGGTCAAAGAAATGGAAGAGGCAGATAAACAGATCACAGGGACAGTCCATGACTGCATGCAGGGATTGAGTTGCTCCTACAGTACAGCTGGCAGGACTAATTCATCCCTGCAAATACAGCCAGCACTAGGGCTCCTCATACTTGCCTTGATTTTAGCACACCCCTGTGTGTTCTGTTGGGGCATCCCTTTCTCTGCCACAGGCTTTTTATGTGGCCTCAAGACGGTTTCTTTGGGCACTGCATAGATTTGGGCTCACACAGGCAAAGCTGGGAACGTTTTTTTACCAAAACAAGTGCCATGGCTATGTAGTGAGGGGAATCTGTGAGGAAGGAGACGCTCCCTCTGTGGGAAAAACAACCAGTTGAATCCTGTAGAAATGCAGGTCAGCAGGCCAGGAGAGGGGTGGTAATTCCCCTTGGATTTCAGTGTGGAGCCTCAGGAAACTTTCATTTCATATGCACAGTGCTGATATAAAAATAGCATTGTTATGTCCTACCTTAAAAAACCCCAAAACCAAACATAGATCACAAGTGCTTTGCTGTGCTACTCCTCCTGCTCTGGAGAAAAATGGGATTAATCTGGTATTACAGATGTCATATTTTGTGATGCACTTTTACTTTTGAAAGACACTCAGCTATTATGGGAATGATAATGTTATGGAAACAACAAGCAGAAGGAGCCCCTGTTGCTTTCTGTGTCTCTCTGAAGAAGTACTAAAATAGAATCTTTTTAGTTAAAGTGTGGAGCTTGGTCAGACAGCATTGAGCAGCACTACAGAGGGACCAGCAACTCACCTACACCTCGCCATGGGAAGGGCTCTCAGCTGAGTGTCTGAAGCCAGATGGCATCAGGAAGCTGTTTCTCCTTTTTCTATAGTTACTACAGAAGAGGAAACTTTAGGCTCTAATAGGGAAGAATGCTGGAAGGTATAAATCTTTCATGTGCAAGAAACCACAGCCCAATGAATTTTACACAAAATAAAGAAAATAGAAAATTAAGATGGTGGGTTGTCTTGGTTTGGAGGGTGCACAGGCAGCAGTAAGAGGGGGGATATAAACAACAGCTGGGGGGCTGCAGGAGAGTGTTGCTCTCTTCTGTCCAAGTGTGGCCCTGGGCACCCTACTGCACCCCAGTTCTGGGCTCAGCCACGCTGTCTCTCACAGCCCCTCTGTGTCTTTCCTTCTCAGGTCTGGCTGGCTTCGCTCGGCTCTGCCCAGGAGATCAATACGAGGTATGTCTGCATAAATCTGCATGAGTTTATTAAATAGCAAAAGAATCAAAAGGAAGGCATACCTCTGCTGCTTTTTACATCATGATGAATAAAACCTTTTCACATCAGCACCTCAGTAAACAGCTATTATTTTTCCCATATGTGCTCTGAAAAACCTTGCGTTCTCTGTATGTCTGCTTTTGTCAGGGCATCTGTCAGAAGACCTGGATTTTACATTCAGAGAACTGGGTGATAGCTGCTAGAAGAACTTTGAGCTTTTTTTCTCTTTAGCTTTTAAAAATCTTGTTTGTGACAAAAGTTTCTAATTCCCCTGGAAAAAAGCATATGCCCCATCCCATGCACGTAGGGCAAATGGAACACGTCCTTGCGAGCATCCTTTACTGAATGTATAGGCTCTACTTCATCATAGAGCTAGGTGGCAGAAAGACTCTGAATAACCATTTCTCAAGACCCAGATGTTGCCTGCTGTAAGGCTGCATCAGGATCTCTGGTCATTGCAGTGTTTCAGTAGAGATCATCAGGAGTATGTTAATCAGAGATGGATTAAAATAAAACCCTCCAGCTCTTCCAGAACAGAACTAACCTTGCAAGAAATTTGCAGTGAATCCCTCCAACCACAACTTCCTAGCTGCCTTGATCATAGATTCATTTCTTCCCACTCTAATTCCCTGTGACAAATGACTCCTGCTTCTTCTGTAGGGTCATTTAGTTGGTGCAGGTGTCTCCCAGCTGGCCCAAAGTGGTCTTCCTGCTCTTGATGCTTCAAATTGGGTTACTGCACTATAGATGTCATTCATTTCCATCATCAGACAGCCAAAACCTCACAGCTGGGGAGATCTCTGATGAGGAATGGCCAAAAGCTTTCCAGGCACCTGCCTGGAAAGGCAGATGATCCAGCAAGTTGTAGATGTTAGGACAGACCACAGGTGCTTTCATCCTGCCCTCCCAAATCTCCCTTGCCCTGCCACTTTCCCTGTAAATGGAATTAAATGCCTTGCAGCTTGGTTATGGTTCATTAAGATACATGAAGTTAAAAACCTGGGTGAAGGGTACACTACCAAAAGGAGCAATTAGGAGAGCTGAGAGATAGAGATACTCCAGTAGGTTTTTCCTTCTGACTTGATGGGAAGGAGAAGGGCAGCACCTACCTACACCACCTAACTCTTCCAACCTTTCTCAGACCCTTTGCCCAGTTCTGTTTCTGATATTTGTGCATTGTGAGAGCAGATTTCTCAAGAAAATAAGAGGATTTTTCTTTTTTAGATTTTCATGCGTTACGGTCGCCAGCGCTGGAAACTGAAAGGCAAGATAGAAGTGAATGGCAAGCAGAGCTGGGATGGAGAAGAGATGGTTTTCCTCCCTCTCATTGTTGGACTGATCTCCATTAAGGTATGCATGCTGACTCCTTTGCCTGCAAGCAAGGCAGGAGTCAAGAACCTGCCTTCTCATGCACCATCAGCAAAAACACAGAAGCAGATCATTAAACTCTTTAGAAATGAGCCATAATTAGTATTTCTGACACACCTACTAAAGTGCTGTAGTATTGTCCAGTTTAGATACCACAAGACTAATCAGTTCGTGAGAGCTGTGTGAGAGATTTTCTTCCCAACCTGGAATCTTTCCATCACTGTTCCATCTCTTCATTGCCCCCAGCATCCCAACACAGTTTTCTCCTGGCTGGAAGTCCATATGCTTTCTTTCCAACAAGCCTTCATCCTAGAGATACCTATTCTCTGACCCCTGTCTAGAAATTGCTGCTAGAAGCCATTCCAGATGTCCCTGGCTAGGAAGCTTAAACAGAAGAATGTCTTGAAAGTCTTGGGGGAAATGGCCCACTTAGACACTGCAATGACTTTATGAAAAAAACCACAGGTGATTACAAAGCCCACAAGCAAAATAATCCCAGATGTGTGAGACAGTAGGTTTTCAATGAAAGGCAAGTTGTGACACATGGTGAGTCATTCTCCTCAATTTAACACACAGATTTAAGGTGGAAAGTTAGGAGAGAACCCCTTTTTATAGTACACAAGAATCCCAGTATTATTAAGGTTAATGTGTATATTCTCTTCCCTTTTTGGACCCTGTCCAAACACTTTCACATAAAAGGCTCAAGAACTGACTTTCAAGCAAACAGCCAAAGGCTGGTTTGTGTAGGAGCTGCATATAGAACTGTCACTCTGAATTCCCAGGCAAATATATCTCTAAATATGGATAGTGCTCTACTCTTACTGTAAAAACATATACAGAGGTGGTTCCTCAACATATACAGAGATCTGTGGAAGTCCTCACCAAAGGCCATCCTTGGTGCAAACAATTACATGTCTTCAGAGTTACAAGAGAGAAATACCTGGAAGAGAGCTCCCTTGGGAATTATTAATTAGGCAAGTTACATCAGGAGATTCTGAGTCAGGAATTTGTCAACTGATGAGACACACTATGGCCTCCCTGTTCTCACCCTTCCCTTGGGTTCTGGTTGTCATTAGTGCAAAAGATCAAATACTAGACCAGACAGCCCCTTGGTCTGAGCTAGTATGTGGTCCTCTTCTGACTCATATAAAAAACATAAAGAAAACATGGGATTGTGATCATATGCAACTATGCATTTCCAAACAAAACAAAACAAAACCACCACCAAACCCCATGTTTTTTCCTTAATTAATGCAACAGACAATCATATTTTAGAAGCATTTTGGCAAGGGGGCCAGGCCAGACAATCAAAACTATTATCTTGGGATTAAGGATTGCAATGCCTTTTGTGGTCCTAAATATCCTGTTTTGTCTCTCACAGGTCACAGAAGTTAAAGGGCTTGCTACTCATATCCTTGTGGGAAGTGTAACCTGTGAGACAAAAGACCTGTTTGCAGCTCGGCCTCAGGTGGTGGCAGTAGACATTAATGACCTTGGCACAGTAAAGCTGAACCTTGAGATCACCTGGTAGTAAGTAGAACTCGTTGGTCAATCAATCAATCAGCTGTAAAACTTCAACCAAAGAAAAATGGTTCATCCATGTGGGTTGTTCTTTCCATATTTTTCCCTGCCGAGGAAGATTGCGAAGGAACTGTTGCCCAAGTTTGGTATATGAGAAATAGTTCATGGTCAGCCACAGTTTGCCTGCTTTTCCTGTGGTAAAGAGGGTTGTGCCTGGTTTCAGCTGTTAAATTAGGTTTGGTATGTACTGACATTACAAGGTATGGGAACTGCTTAGTGATGTTAGATCTCAGAATTGCCTAAAGCTTACTTAAAAGCTTAAAAATGGGATATAACCGAGTGCTCATATATATATTTAATCTAATTTTTATATATATAAAATTTATATTTTTATATATATTTAATATTTTAAAAAAATAATTGTATGGATTTACACTAGCATTGCAAAGTTCAGGAGCTGGCCCATCTTCAAAAGCTGGCTTTTAAGGGCTTCATACACCACAAGAGTGATGGGAAATCTCTTGCTGTTTCACATTGGTCAGGATAGGTGAGCTGGTAGCCTTAGGATACAAACCCAATTCTCACTGCATTTTTATGAAATAAGTAAATGTCATTCTGAAGAAGCATTGATGCATTTAACTTTTTACAATCATGTGTGCTGTTTCTTGTAATGCAATAACATGAAGCCAGCAATAACAGCTCCTGGTTTCCTTTACAATGCAACAACTCTATTAATAGTTGAGCACCTTTCTCATTAGTATGTGTGACACTTGGCAACTCAAATGCAAGAATACTTTTCATATGAGAAGAATAACATCAGACTACACTACATAAAAGATTTCTGAGGGAATACTTTTATCAGAACGAAAAAACACACTTCTGAGACTGCTGTCTAATTAACAACATTTTCTTTAAACATTTCAGTTTAAAACCTTGCTACCTTTGGGTTTTGATGTGCTAATAAACCACCCGTTCAAAAATGCTTTCTATGGACCTGAAAGTCCCTCTTGCTCAGCCTAACAACCTTTTATTTTCTCCCCTCTTGCTTGTGTCTCCGTAGTCCCTTTGATGTTGAAGACTTGACCCCATCCACAGGAAATGTGAGCAAGGCATCTGCTCTCCAGAGGAGAATGTCCATGTACAGCCAAGGCACTCCTGAAACACCAACCTTCAAGGACCACTCATTCTTTGTAAGCTCTGTTTGGCTTTGTGTTTATGTAATAAGAAACCTTAGAGCAGTTCAAACACTGCAAACATTTCACTGCTTTATGTGTCTAAGCTTTTTTTTGCCCTGGTTCCAGCAGGTTACCCTTACAAATACTTATAAAGCAAGTGCATTCCTAGCTGCTAATCCTGAAAGAAGGTGACTATGATCCTGGCATCTTTGAAACTATGTGGCCAATTAATGCATTCTTATCCTTCCTGCCTGACTGCTGTGATGCTTGAATAATCTTTAAAAAATGTATTTTCATTTTGCAACAGTAGTTAAACAACCATTATAGCACAAGTATTTTTAAGTATCCTGTGATAAAATTTGCCCCTGTACTGAAGATATTCACAGGGTGTTCCTACGTTTTGCATGAATCGAATTCTGAATGCTTAATCAGGCCATCTGTACAGAGATTAACTTTACAAGTGCTGCATCCCATGCCTGTAATTTAGTACTCTGCTACAAAGCATTCATTTAACTTGCCCTTCCTCACACCCTCTTTGCTTTAACTGTTGAAGAAATGGCTGCATCCCCTGCAAGACAGGCCAAAGTTGACAATCTTAGATGCTCTTCAAGACACTTTCTTTGACAAGCTTCGTCGCAGTCGCTCTTTTAGTGACCTGCCATCGCTCAGGCTAAGCCCAAAAGCAGGGCTAGAGCTTTATGTGAGTCTTGGTTTTTGTTTGGTGAAGGATTTTTTCAGTTCCTGTGTGGCATTTCCATTCCCACGCATGCTTCATGTGTCGCTCTCTGTTGCAACTCGCTCATTTTGCTGACTGATTAGAGGGCAGGACATAACTGTGAGCCCATGTGGTTTGCATTAAATCAAAATTCCTCTTGGTTTCTACAGAGATAATGATCAAAAGTCAACTATCTGTGGGCAGAGAGCAGGGCAGTCATACAAACAGTGTTCTTAAAAATCACCTGCTACACTGATTGACGCTCTACATTTGCCTAGTAACATGACTTTCAGAAGCTAAAAGCATACCCATGGCAAGGGAAAGAAGAAATAAACCTTTGACTATGATTATGTTTAAGGAAAAAATGCTGCTAATAATACTAGAAAAAAAAATTCAAGTTTTGGACACTTAAACTTTAAGCTTAGCAACCTGTGAATGCCTACAGTTCTTTCCAGCAAATTGTCAGCAAAATAGTAGTTGCCTTCCATCTGTGCCATGCATTTCTGTGAGCTGACCACATAACAAAGCAAAGTCTGTAGGTCAGATAGGGAGGTTGTGACTCCTATAGTGATTTTTCCCCATATGTCAGTCAGAGATGAACATGTATATGTATATATCTCTGCCCTGATAAGTCTGGAGTCTGCATAGGCTGGTTTTGCTTCTTTAATGATCAGTGTCCTGCTCAATACACCACCAATTTTGCTGACTCGTTTCAGCAGAAACTCATGTTGGACAGGACTCCTGTATAACTCTTGTTCAACAATTGTTACAGACATCCATGCCACGTGCAGGACATTGGATAAAAAGAAATAGCACAGTACTATCACCATTTAACCACCATGACACTAGAGAAACTTTTGGAGTAAACTGTGTTACATTTTACGGATTGCTACTTTAGGAGTCAGAAAATACATAGAACAGAAATCTGTAATGAGTAGGAAAATGCAGACAAAGTGGCTTATGTACAATCCCATTAAAAGAGCCATGGAAGGTACAGGAACTAGAGCAGTGCACTGGAAATGCTGTTTGAGAGAATATAGTAGAGTGAGCAGAATTCATTACTGTCTTTGGAGATCTTTTCCTAGAGCTCTCTATTTAGCAGAGACATGCTGAGCCCAGGTTTCCCAGAAGTTTTCATGCTGAAATTGAGGAGCTGTGCCAGATGAAAGCAGAAGTTTGATTTGAAATATTTTTTCCATCTCTCAAGTCTTGAATGCTTCTTTAATCTTTTTCCTTGCCTTTTTCTTTCCTGGGCACATGCTGTTCTTTTTTCCCTCTTTCCGATGCTGCGTGAAAACCATTTTCTCCCTATTATCTTCTCAGTCGAATTTGCCAGATGATGTCTTTGAAAACGGCACAGCAGCCACTGAGAAGCGGCCTCTCTCCTTCACTTTCGGTGACCTGCCTTACGAAGACGCCGTGCCCCCTGCCAACTCAGCAGAGTCCTCGTCTGCTCGTGTCAGCTCCAGCCCTGACATCTCTGCGACCCCCGCCCAGCACCCAGCCCTGGAGTCCTCCCAGAGCTCGGGCCTAGACTGTAGCAGCAGCGACTCCCGCAGAGACTCTGTTGCTGAGCCAAAGGAGCTGCTGTCCCACGGAGAGGGAGCGGTGGCTGAGAGCAAGAACACCCCCAGGGCAGCTCCTGAAGTTTGCCAAAAGATCTCCGATGCTGGGAGCGATCGCGTCTTTGTAGAAACGAGCGTGCCGGTGTCTCTCCTGCAGGACACGGATGAAGGCTCAGAACTCAAGCCTGTGGAGCTGGATACCTATGAGGGCAGCATCACAAAGCAGCTGGTCAAAAGGCTTACATCAGCAGAGACACCCCTGACCCCAGAGAGGCTGCCGTGTGAGGGATCCATTAGTGGGGAATCAGAAGGATATAAGTCTTATCTCGATGGAAGCATCGAGGAGGCCTTGCAAGGGCTTCTCTTAGCTCTTGAGCCACATAAAGAGCAGTATAAAGAGTTTCAGGACCTGGATCAAGAAGTGATGCATCTAGATGACATCCTAAAAGTGAGTACATTTTCAGAAAATGCTACCCTAAAGAAAATCTGAGTAGGTGGAATGTCCTTGCCTGCCTTGCAAACATCAAAGTAGGCTTTCTGGAGAATAGTAGACTTCCTTGGTAGCAGTAGATTTGCTCCTGCTTGGAGCATCCTTTCACAACAGTTGCATTTTTAAACTTTTGTCAGCAATTTGCTTATCGTACCCTTGTGTCCCAAGCAACAGATCTTTTATCAAAACCTGGGGGAAAGAGAAAAAGGTGCTATGACAGAAGGGTAATTAAATTATACCCTTCTCTGAATGCTTTGTGAACCATTGTGAATCACCTCTTGTGAACTCATTGCTTGTGCCATACTGGGGATCAAATATAGCCAAACTTCTGCCTTTGAGATGTATGAGTCACATCCTCAGTGGGTGTACTTCAGCATACTACCCCTGAACTCCGTGGAGCTGTGCAAAGCTACACCAGCTGAGTATCAGGCCTTGTAGCCATAAAAGCTGAATTTTCTAAGTTGCCAAGGGGATTTAGAAGCACAAGTATCACTGAAGGTTGCTGTCACCTAGACATGGCCTTTTCCTTTTTCCCTCATCCATTTTCATACTGAGAGACATCCTTTCATTACATCAAGATGCAGAGAATAATGTTAAAAATCAGAAGAAAAGGGGTTTGCATGTGTGTTGTTAATATGTTTACTACTGTGGGTCACTGTTACTCGTATCTCCCCCATGAATAACAACTCATGACACGTTACTCTGCAAACAGTATTTTATGGGAAATAATCATTTCAAATGCTTCATATTCATATGCAAGTTGGTCTGCTAGTCATTTAAGCCTCATCATTCAAAAACATGGCTGAGGAGGAAGCAGGGAATCATTCTTCTGCATTATCTTTTTACAAAGCAACTTTGTTAACCTCCTTGTTTCCATTGCATGGTACTTTCCCAAGTTAAATGCTTTTTTTTGACAGCCTGCAGCCCCCGTTCCTTGCATTATTTATTCCCAGAGGGGTTTGAACAGGCAAAGGTACCATTACTATTGTTTTCTAACTTGGTACAAGAGGTCAACTATCCAAAGGGCAGAGAGACAATGGAGCCTGTTTATTTAGGCTGCTTTGATCAGGAGTTACAGACAGACAGGCATGGGATGAGGGCAGAGAGGATGGATGTGTGCAGACAGGATTCCCGCACACTCGAGATGACGCCTCTTCAGATCTGCTGAAGTCTGGGTGTCACCTGTTGATCAGCTCACAGACTGGCACACAGCATCACCAGCAGCCATACAGAAAAGGGCTGTTTGGGCTCCTCATGCAGAAAGGTTGAGCTGGAATCCAGCTGTGGCTGAAGAAACCTCTCTTGGCCATAATAGATGAGCAGAGAAAATGGCCCACAAGTTGCTGTTCACGTTTGCTTGAAGAAGCTGCACTACCAAGCCCTGAAGGAAATGGAAGCTGAAACCATTGGTTCTGCACAAGAAGCAGGATACAGCACTCATCCTTGTCACAGATGTGTTGGGAAGTATGTCTGATCAGCTATTGACTGTACAGTCAGTCAAAGGACTCAAACATCCTAAGTGCAAATGTATGACCATTAGTATTGTGAGCAAATGAATTACAAACAGAACTCCAACTCCCTTCAGCTCTAGAGCAGCTGGTGCTGGATCTGAACTCCTTGGAGGCCAATGCATTTTTCTGTGAGCTGAGACAAAGTCATGGCTCCTGCTTGGGACTGGAAGATGTGGCCTGTGTAATGGCACCAGTAGCTCATGATTGTTTCTGATCAGATAATCACATGGTGTGAAAGATGTTGAAGTCATTGTACCAACCAATGGAGATGATCCCTCGAGTTACATCTGATTCTTCAGGATAACCCTGGAAGCAATTCTGTGGGCACATGTGGATGAATTGCCACATGGGGCCAGGGTATTTCATACTTCCTACAGCAACAGCAAGGTTTCCTTTGTGTTCCTTCCCTGCAGTGAGGCGGGGATGGTTTGCCCCCTCTCTCTAGCACTGTTAGTTTCTGAGTTACAATACTGCCTTTCTCTGTCACCTAGGAATCTGATGCCTTACTGGCTTTTCCTTGATAATCCATTTGGCTTCAAAGGCCACAAAACTCCTCTCATTCCATTAATAAATGTGCAGCTATGGGATGAAATTCATTCCTGGCTAAGGTCTGTTAGAGTTACGTCTGGAATAAATCAGGTAGTGCCATTGGATATGTATAAATTGGCTTCTGTAGCTAGAACAGCAATTAAGGAATGTGCCTTCCCCTTTCAACTTCCATTGCATTAATTCCCATCATTCCTTTTGGAAAATGCCAAGAGCTGCAAAACTTGGATTCAAGAAGTACTTCTCATTTCTATAAAACGTGTTGAATTTTGCCTTTGAGGGTTTTCCTTTGGGGAAGAGAGTGGGTAGCGTGAGGAGGGGAGGAGGAATGAAAGGCTTTTCCCAGTTCTCAGGCTTTGATTGTATATGCTATGAATATGAAGGCTTGAAATGAAACACCCAATAAAATGAAGTTTTAAAAATAAAATGAAGAATTTGAAGTTTTAAGCTTTATCTTTTTTTTTTTTTTTTCATATCTTTCTTGTAGTAGCTAATATCTGGGGTTTTCATTGGTTCGTTCTGCCTTTGCAGTGCAAGCCAGCAGTAAGCCGAAGCAGGTCCTCCAGTTTAAGTCTAACAGTTGAAAGTGCTTTAGAAAGCTTTGATTTCCTGAACACCTCTGACTTTGATGATGAGGATGGTGGTGGTGTGGAGGTTTGTAATGGTGGAGGAGGTGCAGACTCGGTATTTTCAGATACTGAGATTGAGAAGAATAGGTAAGTTTGTAGTACCTGCCAGCTGTGCTTACGCCAAACTGACACCCCGGCTCTTTGTCGCTAACAGGGGATCCTGGTGCACAATTTATTCAAGGAAGACTGACTAATCCTTGATGAGTTTTAGGGTCAGAGGGCTCCCCGTGGCTGCTGCATACAAAATCTTTAGTTTCCAGGACCATTTTTTTCCCCCTCTGTTCAAATATATGCAATCTGTCCTCCAAAGGTCTAATTTACTGACAACAATACTGGCAGAGCCTCTTCCTTGACATAGGTTTGGACCTGGCTTTCCTTGGATGTAATTACTAATTCCTCTGTGGTTTTTCCCCCCCTCCCTTTGTCTTTTCTCTCTAGCCGAATGAGTCTTTGCAGTGGATTAAGCTTGTCAGTAACAATAACACAGGGCCAGATTTAAGCAGCATGATGTAGGTTGCCTTTGGAATGTAAGAGTGATGACTGGTACTCTGTTCATGGCCCTGCGTGTTACCTGCCCTTCTTTCATCACTTTTGGTCTTTCTGAGAGAAAAAAAAAGGCAAAAAAAAAAGAGAAAACAAAAAAGCTGTGGTGTTGTGCCGTGGCCTGCCATTGTTGTGTGACTTTAAGATGCTGTGCTTCCATCATTAGATCTTTAAAGCATGTTTGCCTCCTTTGAGCTGACACGATGCCCAGCAGGCACGTAAGCGGCACTAGAGCTGGAAAAAAAGAAAGGAGCACGGTTCCCTCCCTGCCTGTGCTTTCCAGCCAGGGAGCTATACTACTCACAGCTTGCTTAGAGCAATTTGAGTGCAACCACCGTGCAGTTCCCATCATCTCATGTCCTCATTCCAGAATAAGACTTGGTGGGAAAAAAAATTTGGGAAGTTGTGTTGCTTGCTAAACTGGCACTCTGACCTCTGTCCAGTCTGTGCTGATTTAAGGATCTAGCTTCAACCAGTTAAAATAGAAATTAAAATGGCTTTTTTTCCCCTCTGGCTCATCCCCAGACAGTGCAGATTCCCGCTTCCATTTTTAGATGTGTAAGTGTGTGACTCAGTGTAAAGATTGCAAGTGTTGAAACTTCTGAACTTGCAGCCAAACACACTTGCCATCTGGGGACTGACCTCAGGATTTGCATTTAAACACAGGGAGGATCATTTGTGCAGCAAGACAATATTGGAAATAATGATTTAAAACACAGTAAGACTAGCTCTACACTCTTGCAGAAACAATTGGCAAAGTAAGCTGTACACATTGTGTCTAAAACTGCATGTGAAAACATCATGTCTTACTTCAGCAGTGGTTTTCCTTTCCTTCTGCAACGAGCCTTAAATTTGACAGCAGGAGGACTCTGAAAGCACAGAGCTGTTCTTAGCATCTCAGTGCTTGGGAAGGTACAAATTGTCATGGTTCTTAATCCAGAGCAACTGGGCAGGTGATTCATCACAGATGGGAGAAAGCTGTCACCACCAAGGGACAGTAACCACGACGAACCTTGCTGTTGAGGACATCACATCACTCAAGGCAAGCCAGTCAGGGGACAGGTCTGTCCCCTAGATAGGCATGTCCTTCCTGTACCCAGGCAGGGCAGCCCTGCTCCTTCGTGATATGATGTGCCCATCACCAGGTTTCTGTGCGCTTTCAGCTCTTCTGCCGTGCTCTTTGCTCATCACCTTGTGTGTTAGTGAGGGTGTGGGGGGGTGTGTGTGTGTGTGTCTGCTGTGGCAGCTACCAGCCCTGCACTGACCTCCTCCTCCTCCCTGCCTCCTCCCCAGTTACAGGACGGAGCACCCAGAAGCCAGAGGCCACCTGAGCGAAGCTCTCACCGAGGACACGGGCGTGGGCACCAGCGTGGCTGGCAGCCCTCTGCCCCTGACCACAGGCAACGACAGCCTGGATATAACCATAGTTAAGCACTTGCAGTACTGCACCCAGCTCATTCAGGTACCAGCCCCGCCTCATTCGGGCCATTTCTTTTAAAATCATTCCTGCCTGCAGCGTGGGCACAGGCAGGCTGGCGAGGTCAGCGCTGCTCCTGTGAGGCAGTGGGAGTGCAGGGCTGGCACAGACACCGTGCTGGGGGAGGATGGTGACACCCTGGCCCCAGGCAGAGGTGCCTCCAGCACATGTTTCCATCCTGGCCAGTTTCGGAGCAGACCTGACACGTGAACTAAGGGGTGCTTGGCATCAGCTGTCCCGGAGGGCTGAGGGGCAGGGCAGTGGGGGACAGGGGCATCCCCTGCTCTGGGTTACAAACTCCTGCTGGCTTTGCTGGGAGGTCCTCAGTGGAGCTGGTTCCCAGTTAAAGCAGCCCATGTCTTCAGAGGTAAAAGAGGAACCCTGTCTCCACTGTTTAACTGAGCCCCAGGTGAGCCTGCAGCGTTCAAGAGCAGAGATGAATTTTTGCACATGAGGCAGAGAGATTCTGTCTGCAGCAGGCACAGTGAAGGCAGCATGAGACAGCATCCCAGGACATCAAAATTGTCAATTGCTCACAGCAAGAGGGTTTTTTCTGTAGTTTTTTTTTTTTTTTCCAGAGCCTCTGCACAGCAAATGCGAATTTAAACATCCAGTAAGTGAGGTCATCAGGGTTTTCCTAACAAATCAAAACATGCTGCAACTTCTTCTTCACAATTATTTTACCCTTCCATCTTAGATATAATTAGCTTTATTTTCCCAAAGGCTCATTAAAGCAACAGAGTGCGAGCCTGATTCCAGCACCCTTAGTGCTGAGCTGGAAACTCTGCTGACTCACACTATGAGAAGAAGAGAGGTTTTTTGGTTTCAATACAAGAGTATGCAGTAAATATGCAGCTGAGTGAGCTGAACTTGAACCACGTCCACACACAAAGCAGATTTGATATGAACATTATTTATGTAGACTGCTGAAGAAGATGCAGATATCAGCAGTAGGGAGTATTAGCAAGGATTAATTAATTAATAAAATTAATAAAGGCACCTAAGTAATTGATCAAAGCTGAAATGGAGTGGAGAAAGAGCAACCTGTGGTCTTCCTCTATGCAGGGCTGTCCTGAAAGTCGACGGCCCGTGAAAGTCAGACTAATATTCTTGCCTGGCTTTAAGTCTTGTGGTGATGGGTTTCTTCAGCTTTGTGGAGTGTGTAAATCAGAAATTACTTATGCAAATGGCTACTTGGATACTCAGGTGTCTGGATATGGATGTAGATATTGAAGGTACAAGCAATGATGCATATCAACTAGAACCAAAAAATATCCCAACAACAAAGATTTGTTTTAAGTTAAGGATATCCTGTGGTTCCAGGCAATGAATTTGTCCTTGTACTTCAGGTGTTTTGGAGTATTTTTTTTTTTTCTGAAGCTGGATTTCTTTTTGGTTCAATGACTCCTTTTTGTCTATTCCCATTTGTCTTCACCAGCAAATTGTGTTCTCCAGTAAAACACCATTTGTGACAAGAGACCTCCTGGATAAGCTGTCCAGGCAGATCCTCGTGGTGGAGAATATTGCAGAGATCAGCACTGAGAACTTGGGAAACATCACCTCTCTTACTGATGGTAAGAAACAGCTTAGGAGCTTTCCTTCTGACAAGGATTTGCCTGGGCATGTGTGTCTGCTGAAATAATCACTGTGCAGAGCTCACCAGCAGTGCAGGAGAGGCCACTGTAGTAAGGGCTGGCTCAGGGTCACCAGGAGGTGCAGCAGTCAAGGCAGGTGTCACCTACATCTGTCCTCAGCACTGGTATCCAGAAATATGCAAGTGAGAAGAGAAAGGACTTCTTATCCAGCCTGATGTGCAAAAGATGGACAGATGTCATTGGTGTTATGGGGTGGGAATACTTCCACCTCTGAAGACCGAAATTATTCTTCCACCTTTCTTTCCTGAGGAAAGGCAGGATTTGCATTACAGTATCAGAGGCATAATGCAACTTCTTGAACATTTTCATTTTTAGTCATCTCTGTGGAGAACTTCTTAGCTATTTTTCTTTTTGCATCTGTTTTAATACTTGGAAGAGTTTGACAAAGACATAGTTACCCTCATGTTCACTCTGGCAGGATAGATAAATACTACAAGGTGTATTTACAATATCAGAAAGTTGAGGCAAAAATTAAGTGACTTACTTGAAACAGAAGTGTAGTGCTGGGACAGGGACCAAACTTGTGCAAACCATTTGTGGTGTTCCCCTAGTATTTTGTGCTATTTAAAAGGAAAAGACATCAATGTTGAGAACTGGATCAGGAATAAATTTTCTCACATTTCCATGGGAAACAGAAAAAACGTGTTACAAACCTGGGGTGAGCACGTGGTCATGCTCTGTGAAGGTAATGGCTCAGGGAGACCCAGCAAACAGGATAGGGTGAGATGTCCTCCATTCTTACCTTCTTTTCTCAAAGTTAATGCTTCCAGCATGGCTTTGTTTCATCATTCATTTTGTCTTCCCCAGCAATTCCAGAGTTCCACAAGAAGCTGTCACTGCTGGCTTTCTGGATGAAGTGTACTGGCCCTTCAGGAGTGTATCACACCTCTGCAGACAAGATGATGAAGCAGTTGGATATCAATTTTGCCACCACTGTGAATGAGGAGTGTCCAGGACTTGCAGAAACAGGTACAAACTGCTACAAAAAAAAATGTGTCAGCCATCAAAATGGAGAACAGTTGTGTACTGAGATTTGTTTTCCAACCCCTTGGAGATCTGTTTGGCCACAGTTCCAAGATCTCATTTGAAAACTAATGCTACAACTCTTGAAACAGTTTTGGCCTCAGATAATGAAAAAAAAAAAAAAAAAAGTGAGGTTAACAGAAAAGAAAATACTGTTTTAAAGTTTATCAGCTAACCAGAAAGAAAGACTTTTCCCAAATACAGCTTTGTAAGTGATTGAGTGAATCAGGAATCCTTGCATTTAATTTTGTGTATCTGTATAATGCCCATGCCCCATTACAGTGCACTGGGATGAAATTCAAGTGAGTTTGTCTGAGCACAGGTTCTTTTCTTGCATGGGCTGTACCACACCTCAAACTCCAGCTATACTGACTAGCTCTCCCTTGGACAGAATGGGGATGGAGGCTGATTTGCCCAGGTGTGGCCACCTGCACTGTGGCTGCCTACACAGGGCAGTGTGCTCCCTCCTGCTCCATGCTACAGCTCTCACAGGCAGTGCCTCAGACTAGCTTTCTGCGTGCCACACTAGTGTGGGAGCATTATAAAACAGCAAAGCCAAGTCCTGCCTCTGTGCACATCTCCCCTGCCTCCGTGGCACTGTGGGGATGTAGCAGGCAGTGCATGTGGAGATGGCTTTACTATTCAGGATATTGTTCAGGTAGAAATGGTGCTGTATTGATTGCTCAGGAAGCTCCAGTAGCCATCTGTAAACTGGCAGAAGTTCATCCTTACAAAGATATTCTCTGGGTAATGAGACCAGAGAGGGAGAAGGCCTGTCCAGCTTCTAACCTAACCACAGTGGAGTTTAGAAACATTGGGAAGTGTCTGGCCTTGCAGATGAGGTTCTTTCTTTCTGGTTTTGAAGTGAAGTGCATAATTTTGCCAGCAGCTTTTGCTCTCACTAACCTGTCCCTTTGTCCATGGCTGCCTGCAGTCTTCAGGATCCTGGTGTCTCAGATCCTGGACCGGACAGAGCCTGTCCTCTACTCCAGCATGTCCTCTGAGACCATCACTGTCTTTCAGTATTACGGCTACTTTGCCAGCCACAGCGTCAATGACCTCGGAAGCTACTTGCTGCAGCTCGCAAAAGAAGGTAGGGTGCATGAATTCTGCTGGCTGCTGAGGGAGTACCTCCCTGTCCTTCTGAGCTCAACACAAGGCAGTTCAGCCCTGAGGCTGCTTTTACAAAAGGAGGAGAGAAAAGAGACAAAGCCCTGTGCTGGCTATTAAGTGAATGCACCTGAACTGTTGTACATGTCAAAGGAAAGAAGCTGATGCAGAGAGACCCTCAGCCATTCCTATTTCCATATTCAAATGGAAAAACACTGTTTTGAAAGCACTGTTTTTCAGGGAGTGGCTGATGGTAGTGGGCTGAGCCCAAGGTCTGGGAAGTTTTCTGTGCCCACAACTTGGGTAATGTCTTGGTCTTTCATCACCTGTTATGGAGACACCTTCTGAAGTGCTGAGCAATTCTCAGGATCCAAGGGATCACAGCACTTCAGAGTTTTGCAGGCTCTGCCCCCAAGAGCTAAAGAGAGAAGCAGATGCTGCACAAAGTGTGCTGAGCTGCAGTCCCTGGCAAGCCAAGTTTTCTTCTCTATTTGAGAGGGAGTTTGAGGAACCTTGCCTAGTTTTCCTTTTTATTTGGGCATACGAGGGAGCTTTTACTCAAAAGCCTGGAAGCAAAATGGCATTTCAACTCACCTCTGAAACATATTAGCCCTAGCTCTTGTTGGCAGACATCAGACTATCCAGGAAAAGCTCTCAAAAAGATGCTCTGAAAGTCAATACTGGCAAGGATATTGGATTTCAAATGTTAGAGCAAGAATTTACATCTTCCAGCAGAAAGCAGAGATTTGACAGGTGTGCCTTTAGCTCTGGGTAGGCCTAAGTCTGCACTTGGGCCCATCTACTCATCTCCTCACTTGAAGGTCTGAGAAACTGGCCCAGCTTAAAGCCCAGACAGTTGCCCATGCAGACACACTGCCATGCTGCAGTTGCTCAGGTGGGAATATTTTCGTATCCTCAGTGTGTGTAGTAGAAATCAAGGATTGCTAGTGAGAAAAGGATCAATCCAAAGTACTGAGAGGATAAAGTAAGTAACACAAACCTTTTTCTTGCACTTCCAGCATCTGTGGTTCAGGTGCTGCAGTCAGTGAAAGATGGAAAACTGCAGCAAAATGTGTCCAAAATAAACTCCAATAACCTTCCACCACAGCAGGAAGTTTTAAGAGCTTTGGCTTTACTTCTCAATGAAAATAAAAATGAAGTCAGTGAGACTGTGGCATCACTTCTGACAGCAACTGCAGAAAACAGGCACTTCAGGGAGAAGGTAAGTGGCAGAAAATCACCTGTTGCATGAGAGACCTGTGTCATCATGACTTTTTTCTACCTGTATGTCTCAAATATCTGTGCATACAAAATAACTGATCCAAGCTCGATTTAAACTGATCCACAGAGGGATATCCTGTCTAATTTTTCTGCACATGTGCAGGTCTGTTTCAGTCTTTATGCCAGTCTGCTTCTGCCTGTCATTACGCTAAACAGGTACCAATCAAAACTGCAAATACTGAGTCTGTGCAGCTGTCTTCCACACTTCAGCATTTCTGCTGCCCTGTCTCAGACTTGGCTTCAGTCCAAGGCTTCAAGGTGACAGTCCCCAGCATCAGCAATGTGCAAAGACGTGGATCTCAGATTTATTTTTTTTCCAAAGGAGTCTGCCATCTATGGGACTTCCCAGCATTTCCAGAGGGGACAGAATGCCTTGGGCAAACATAGCTCAGCTGTGAGAACTAAGATTTGAGTCTATCTCTGATACCAAATGCAACAAGCTGGGCCAGGTTAAACAGAGAAATTAAATAGAGGGGAGAAGGAGGAGAAAGAAGAAATTAGGGATTGGCTCTTGCCCATTCATGGCAAAACTTTCCCTACTATCCATCTTGTTCTCTGTCAGAAAAAACCAAAAAAAAGGCAGCTGGAAGAGGAAGAGTGGCAGAAGGAAGGCAAAGGGAAGAGAAAAAGTCTTTGCTTCTCTTGTCTATCAATCCAGTCCCCTCTTTGCTTGCCCTCCCACTTCATCTTCCATTTTTGCAGCCTCTTGGTATTTCATACCATCCTTGTCCATCCCCAGCTTCCTGGAGGCAACATCTCAGGGCAAATATAACCTTCTCCTGGAACAGGCATGGGTGGCTGATACCTGGTCCACTGCCTGCAGGAAGGAGCACAGACTGGCTTCTGTGAGGGTATTATGCAGCCTTGTGCTGCAGATGAGTTCACTGCACAGCTGAGTGCTGCTGAGATTTGCTGCTCAGTAGTAGCTACTAATTTCTAGGGTCAAGCAGACTGTTCTAGCAGCTCATGCTGACATTGTAATCATTATTTTAAGTCTCCCTGGAGTCTATACCAACTAGTTCATTATTATCCCTACATTAAAGAGACCATCACAGGGGACACCTCTTGAGATATTAGACTCCAAGGTCCATTCAAAGCTCTTTGGTGAGGTATGGGGAAAGGCCTTCAAAGGTGGCAGATTGTGCATCTCACTTTAATGTGAACTTCTCCTCCCCAAAAGCTGGCCTGAGACTGCTGATCTGTGACTAGTGGTCTGGCCTGGATCTGCTGTAGGGAATTATCCCACCCTGTGCCACCCCACATGCTCACTGTCAGGGAGGCAGACTGCAATTGCTCTCCTTTTAACAGGGTAGCAATACTTCCATGCTCCACCCTTCTCTATGGAGGCACAGACATTTTCATTGCTATTCTTCTTTATCTGTTTTCAGGCCTTGATTTATTACTGTGAAGCACTAACCCAGCCCAACCTGCAGCTGCAGAAAGCAGCTTGCTTGGCTCTAAGATACCTCAAGGTAAGAGACAAGAAATACACTGTGGTGCTTGGCTTTGCTTTATAGAGAGGACATCTGATAGGCACAAACAGCAAAATAGAAATTTCAGTAACAGCAGCAGTAGTGTTTTTGTTTTGTGTTGCTGTGCTCCATCCTTTTTCAGATAAAGGGGATGGTTTAGAACCTTCTAAACCACAAACACCTGGGCTCTGTGACCTTGGCAAAGTTATTTCTTTTGCATATCGTTTTTTCCTCCCTCTCATGTTGACTTCAGGAGGCTCAGTTCCACATCACAGAGAAAAAAAATATTAATCTGTAAACTACTGACTGAGAAGGATAAAAAAATGCTTTCCCAGGATAAAAATGAGCTCTAATGCACATGGGCTGCAGTAGCAGAAAAGAGAGTTTGCAGCTTGTTTTGTGACAAATGACTGGTTCATCTGAGCACTGCAGCTTCAGCTAGCATCTGGTACATCTTTGCACTCCAGCCTATGACAGGATGGGAAAATGCTCTTTTGTTTTGGTTGTATAGAGCCATGGGAGACAGCAGCCACCCAAGCCTGGCTGGTATGGGACAGTGGGGCAAAAAATGTGTTCCATGAGACAGATGCACTTTGGACTATTTCTCCCTCTAATCTGTCCCCTGGAAGGCAGCTCTAAACTGTAACTTCATCCCAGTCACAACTGATGCCATCCAAAACATAATCCAGTATTGTTTAAATATGAAAAAACCTTTCCCTTAAATGAGAAGCTAGTAGGCATCCCTGAGAGGCAATGGTGAGGGACATTACATCTCTGCTGCCTGGGGGTGCAGTGGGGTTTTTGATTGCTCAGGAAAACTCAGACTAGGAACCAGTGGTGGGAACTGGAGCTAGACAAGTTTAACTTAAGCAGTGTGGCTTCAGTGAGTCTTGAATAGTGAGAATGGCTGGAGAAAAAAATCTACTGAGGGAAAGTATCATCATTTGGAATCTTCAAAGAAAAAGCTGAAACTGGAAGTTACTACTTCCGAGATGGAGATGCTACAATGGGTAGGTGGCTGTGGATGGGGTAACCCAGGGGCAGTTTAATCCACAACCAGTTGCACAAGGTCCCACTGAATCTCTGAGGGATTTTTCAGATGGCAGCAAGCTCTGTGTTGCTGTGGCCCCATCACTCACAAGCATTTGAGCTGGAGTCACCAGCGCAGCCTTACCCCGAGTCACACACGAGTGGCCACACTGAAGACAAGGTGGTGAGACTTAATGGCTCTGGCAGCAAATTCCTCATTCAGAGCATGCAGACCAGACCTTGTGCCCCTTGGATCAACAGGGCTCATACAAATACTGGCTCTGTGCCTCAGTGCCTCTTCCAGGTGTCACACTGGGACAGTGCCTGCCCTTCCTTTCACTCATCTGTCTTGTAGTCTTAAATAGCCAGCCAGAGACACTATGACAGCTGCTCTCCCCAAAGAGCTGACATTTTTCTATCACAGAACAGGATTATTCCTTGCTTTCTTCCCAAAAATAGCAGAGGCAAGGCAGAAGTCTGCAAATACTGGTGAGCACAGGCTTGACATGCTATAGGAAACCTATTTGCTAGATCCCTCCTGTTCATTTCCCTGCTGTATCCTTACCTTGGAATTTATGGCCTTGGTCCACAGCCAGTCAGCTATCCTACAGTCAGAAGTGGCAGACATAGCTGGTCTCCCAGAGTTATGTATGTGTGCATAGGGTAGGAAAATCAGAAAGGATCCACACCAGCAGCAGAAAATATACCTCCTCCAAATGCTTCCCCTCAGGGAATCCCATTCAGGAATCCCATTCCTCTGGTCTCCACCAAAGCCCTTTGCTTGGAGTGGGAAGGGCAGTGCAGAGGATGGTTGCTATTTGCATGCAAGGTTGTGGAAAGAGCCCAGAATGTCCTGTGTGGTGCTAATGCAGTTCCCTTTGCACTTCCCAGGCTACTGAGAGCATTAAAATGCTGGTCACGCTCTGCCAGTCTGACAATGAAGAGATCAGAAAAGTGGCGTCCGAAACCCTGCTCTCCCTTGGTGAGTTGCCTGGTTTAGAGCAGTATTTAATTGTATTTTTTAAGAGCAGCCTGTAAGACACCTGAGCTATGTAAATGTGAGACTGTAAATTGAAACCAAACTTTACAGAGTGACTTAAGCAAGTCAGAAAATACAGATTCTTAAATATCATTCATTTTGAAAATGAGCCAAAAAGAGAGAAATTTAATTGTGTGAGTCTGGAGGGGGAAGTAGTAAAAGGAAGGATAGCAAAGGAAAAGTTGAGAAACAGAAATAATTGATAATTAATTTGCACAGTTTCTGAGCACCAATATTTCAATGGCACAGAAAAATTGTATTTTTCTGGTGTTTCAGCTAGGCATGAATTTCTACTCCATGGGGGAGGTGTCCTTGTTTTATTTTAATTATGCAAACCCTTCAAATATGCTCTCTTCCACTCACCACTTCAGCAGGAATTCAGTCTGCTGTTGGACATGTTATTGCTCAGGTTATAAAACAACTAGCCCAGGGACACTTGAAAACTCTGATTGTTCTGCCATTCTTCTAGACAACATACAGAGACCATTTTTGGTTCCTAATTGCCAGTTCAACACATTAGGTTCAATGCTATCTTTGTGAAAGTGCTTATAGATGGCAGTAGCTAAGGAAAAAGGGGTTGAAAGACACAATAATATTTAGCAAACATACTGCTTCCTCATTTTCAGCAGTATAGAAGTAACAATGTGGATAGACTCACTTCTTTAAAGTGCCAGGAAGTGGGAGGTGGATAAACTTTATATTTTCCAAGGTTAACCTCAAGTACATCACAGCAGCAGCTGAGACCTTGACAAGCACAATAGGTCATTCAGTACAAGTCACCTCATTATATAAGCCACATCTGCTTCTGTTTGGTTTTAGATAACCAAACAAGTTACATGGGAAATTAAAAAAAAATAATAATAATTTGAACATTCAGAGCATGTTTAACTTTTCCAAATAATTTCTGAATTTGCTTCTAACAAGATAAAGATTAAGAAGGGGTAGAAGTTACTGGCCAATCAGTGCCTTCTGACAGCAGAGAATCCAGTATTTCAAATGTTCTAAGGCAACGACATAATACATGATTGTGTTTTATCATTTTGCATTCAGGTGAAGATGGGAGACTGGCATATGAACAGCTGGACAAATTTCCCCGGGAATTTGTTAAAGTTGGAAGCCGCCGTGGAACTGAAGCTGCCACAGCTTTTTAGATGGAAAAGAACCTGCTAATATTTAACAGGCATTAAAGTAGGGTGGAGCTGCACTTCAGTGTGGGGAACAAAAGGAAGACTTTAAAGAATTCTATGAGAATGTTCCAAAATGTAGCAATTTACAGACTTCTTCAAGAAAAGCAAAATCTAAAATCCAGCTTAAGGATTCCTATTGGCTCCTTGTTGCAGCTCATGATGGAACACTTGGATGCTGAGGAACAATACTTTCTTGACTCATTCTAAACAAATAATGTAATTGCAGTGATTCAGCCTCAACAGACTTCTGTGAGGTTTTTAGAATTTGGCATCTCCATATATTTTCCTATTATATTTACTTCCTTGAAGTTGTTGTGAAAGCTTGAGACGTGTGATACCATATCTAACAAGGACAATCAGGAGGCCACCTGAGCAGGCATGCAAAGAAGTTTTCCCTTGAATCCCAAATGAAGTGTCTGCTGCCATGCAGTGTCCCCAGCAACACTCCAGTGGCAGGAAACGCTGCTCAGCTTTCTCAGCTGTGTCTTGGTAATGAAATGCAGGGAAAGTTCTACAAGTTTTGCCTCGAGAAACAGCGTGATGTAAACCCTGGGAGGTGTCACTTTGGTGACTCATTCTAAATGCCTCCACTGGTCTTTTATTCCCTTCTCTTGCCCTCCAGCAGCAAACCATCATTAATCCAGCGATTTCTGAGGGGGATGAAACAATCATGTAGGTTTCTGAAAACTAAATGAAAAGGTAAAGTGCATTTATTTATTCTGAGAAGAAGGAGTGAATACCACTAATTGCACGAGTCCCCCAAAACCATTTTGTCCTGCAAGCTGCAGGCAGGATTGGATTTCGTACATTCTAATTAGAGGAGCGCAGTTTCTATAGAGTGATTTCAATGTAAAGAACAGAACAAACTCCAGTGGACCTCGGAGGCAGTAATAAACAGAGGGGGAAGTGAATGCACCTCCCCTCCCTGCACTGCAAGGTTGAAAGACAGCGAGTGCTTCAAACTGTTGATTACAAGCCTTAAGTTAACAGAGGAGGTGAATAGAATTTAACAGAAGAGTGTTCCTGTACTGTGTTCATTATGCATGAAATGCTATTTAGATGTCAATTGAAGTATCCAAATTTGCATAGGCAACATAGGAAATATTGCAAACAGTTCACATCAAGAGGAAACCTTGTGAGCCAAACACTTTGGCAGGCAGGGATCATTTGTTTTGTTTTGTTTTTTTTTTACTGTGAATGTTACAAGAATGTACATATCTGTATATTTATAAATATATATATTCTTCCTTTAATTAAAGAAGTACATTTTGTACAGTGCAAAATGCTTACTTGTTTACTGAGGGATGTAAACTCTTTTTGCAGGAGGTGAAATAGCCATGTTATGGTTTTTATACTGCACCTGTCCCATCAGTTGAATTCTTTCAAGGTGTCCTTTTGTATCTACTTTTTTTTTTTAATTTTTTTCTTTTAGTTTTGTGGCATTTGTACTCACCATATTTCCTATCACATTTAAGTTATAATAAAAATTATTTTTAATTACTAAGCACATTAGTCCATATGTATAGTCACCCTTTCCACCAGCAGCCTCTTCACTATCAGGCTCATAGTTTAAGTTCAGAGCAAGGCAGTTTTGTGTGTCATTCAAGATACTTACCAAGAAAGGCTCCACAGGGACTACCAGAAAATGTGCTGGAGAGGCTCCAGGATTGTTACCAAACTTGCACTGATTACTCCTCCCTTCTATGAAGACAGACTCTTCTCAGACTGAAGACATTCCTTCCATTCATTTTCCCTTTTCAAACATTCAGGCTTACAGCACACACCTTGGGGAATGTAGAGCTGCCTGTGGAGCAGGGAGCCAAAGCCACAGAGAACAGGGAGCAGCTCACATACAGAGGTGCTGCATTAAATGGAGGGTGTATCTCATCTCATTGTAGTTTAAAGCCACCCTTGGAGGTTTATTAGTCTAAAGCTGATCTGTTACACCATTACTACCAGGATTCATGAGAGCCGTGACAAAGTGAACAGACCTTGAAGCTTCCAAAACCTGAAGGCAAAGAAAAATGATCAAACCATTTATTTGTCTATCTCCAAGCTTGTACATTTTCATGCTTGCAGAGCTGACAACGCTGCCTTTTCCTGGCACATTAACACACTCCTTGGAGGAGTAGGAGAAACCAGACGTGCAGAGGTGAGCATCACAAGGCTCATGCTTACCAGCAGTACAGAAGGAAGCAGCAGGCAGTAATTACAAAAGCTCTTAGGTCTGCAGCAGGCTTACTTGGACAAATGTAAAGGTCAGGGCCACCCCGGGAAAGTGTGTTAGGAAAAAGCTCCCATACCAAAGTAGCTCAGCAGCAGTGCAGATGGAAGAGATGGGCAGCTCTAGAAGTGCGCTTGGGAAAGGGGTTTATCTGCTGGTAAAGGTACCCCCACCTTATGCTGTGGTGGTTTTTACTACCCCTGCCATGCTGTCACTGTCTCAGCATTTGGCCCCATAAACAGAAAGCTGTGGCACCCCCATACTACTGTAGCTACAGCAGCAGCATGTTAGGCTGCCCACTTTCACACTGCTGCTGGCAAGGCTGTTGTATCCATCAGACCTTCAGAAAACCTGTCCTCTATAGCTTCACCCTGTCCTGCAGTCTGTGATATACAGACTCGTGTGGACTTCAAAATTTTTGTATTTTAAGTACGGCTCCCTGCTTTGCAGTGGGCTTGTCCTGAGGAGAGGATCCACAGCAGCCAGCTCCGAATGGCTGCAGTGCCCCTGAGGGTAGGATAGATGTGTCCTCACAACTGATCACATTTCATTACAGGGTTTGCCAGCAGTCCAACAAACAGCAGCAAATTAAGGCTCCTCATAACACCATTATCAGTTGCTAAACTGCTTTGTGTTATTACAAGAATGGAGAGATAAATTAGTAACACAATAAACATTTTCTGCTGAAAAAAAAACCATCGATGACAACTCAGTCTTAAGAACACTGGAGTGCTGGAAAAGCACAGCCTTGGCAAAGTTTGCACATCTTATTAAATTCTTAACTCCAGTTCTGAAAACAACCTGAGATAGCCCTTGAGGAAAAGTAAATAAATATGCATCACATGTTCTTAACAAGAAATAACCTATGACTAACTTCATTACTTATGCAGACATTACTTATGTCCATAAGCTGCAGCACAGGACAATGCTGCAGGCCCTCACGTAAGCAATCCCATGCCACAAACCAAGAGTTTCAACTGCCCAAGCAAACAGCTATTATGGCCTAACTAATTTCTCCACACATTATCTTAAGTACAATGGGTGCTCAGCAAAAATAACAATTTTTAGTGTAAACCAGTTATGAGTTCTTCCTCACACTCCACCTGCCCCATGGTTTGCTTGTCCCTGAACAGCTGCTCATTCTTGAAACACCTGACATGTGCAAATGACCCACCTCCCACACTTCACTCTTGCACAGCTGAAATTCAGCCCTGTTCAGACACACACATTTTATGAGAGAAGGGCTAGGACACTGTAGGTACATCCCACTTCCACACAGCCTGAGCCTGCTTCAGTGAAAGACAAGATTGTGTCTGTACCCTCTGCAGTGAAAAGGAGTCAACATGCTGGTAGCACAAATGCCTTTGACATCTTGGAAAGAATCACATTCTGTAGTTAGGTTCCAGAACTGATAATTTTATTGTGCTAGATAGAATATTCTCTCTAACTTAGCTGGATATAAAGGTTGTCTTTAGTGATTAAAGGTTGTCTTTAGTGATGCTGATTTTCAGCTGCTACATAGATGTGTTCCAGTAAATGAATAAATGATAAATGAGTTTCCCTAATACTTCAAATGTCAGATGTTTTTAAGAGAAGTAATCACAAATCTCTGTATCACTTCTACACCTTTGACAAGTCATTAGCACATAAATACAAAGTTTCATGACTTAATATGTAGCACAGTGCTACTGCATGCATGTTCATAAAAGCACTCAGGAATTTTCAGAACAATAAACTCACCCCTTTTAGAAGGTTTTAAAACAGCATTTATTGCAGCATCCTAAAACTGCTGAGAACAGTTCCATACATTAACGTCTGACACAATAGGCATAGTCAGTGTTTGCTCATGGTTCAATGCATGTGTATAGGTTTAATTACTGTGGCAGTTTGGCTCTCACACCTAGCCTTCTCAGGCATCTCGGGTTTGTTCAGTTTTTACAGCAAACTATTCATTGTGCTAACAAATTGTTCTTGATGAAACCATAGTAGTCTTGGTGTAAAACAGTAATACATACTAACTAATAAGTGGCACATGCCTTTCTGATGTAAAAATTTACTCTATTAGAGGCAGGCCAAGTGCTGCAACACATCCATCAGCCTACTTGCAGAACTTCCATTATTTATTTGTACAGTCTATTCAAGGAAGGATCCAGCATATCAAGGGACTGTCACATCTTTTTTATTTAAATAAAATCAATCCAGAAAAAGCATAAGATTTAAACCTAATAAGCATTCTTCTTGATCAACCTGAAGGTAAAAAACAGACACAGATACTGCACACAAATTCTGGATTTGTCTCTTTCTGGCAGTTCTGTTCCAATAACAGCACCTGTACTACAGCAGCTCACACAGCAGGAAGTGAAATAGTGGAAAAGTTGCACTGGCTGTCTCATTTTGGTCTGCTAGTCATGCCACAGTCCTTTCTTCCCTTCTACAGCCTCTGCAAATACAGTATACCTGATGTTTAAAAATAAAGCCACCTCTAAAAAAAAATTAGAGTTAACAATAACTTACACTAAATTGAACTGCAAAAAACAATTTTATCAAAGTGAAAACGTCTCCTTATTTAATAATGTTGAACTACTTTGTTAAGAAAGTTGCTTAGAATCTGAGATAGGAGAGGTCTAAGTCACTTGACAACCATTACCCACTCCTTAACAGAAAAGCAAGGTTACTCTACAAAACATTTGCCCAGCACCCAGTTTTGTTTCTTCTTCAAGACAGCATCAGTGCAAGATAAAAGGACACACCTTTATCACCTTTTCATCCTGTGATGGAAAGGAATACGTCTAAGCACCTCCTGGAGCACACATCTTGTGCTTACAAAGTCCACAAGAAATAGTGATGCCTCATTTTCTAGTTAGCATGCTCGAGGTAAAAGGGCAGCCAGGAGTATTACCTCCTCAGTGGTTCCTGACATTTCCTGGATGTCACAACTGAAATCAGTTGTAAAACATCTGCTAACTTATCAACAGCCACAGGAAGTAAAGCAGAAGGAATATAAAGGTGCCCATCTGATAGCTCCAGAGTCATTCACACATAGTCTGAAGGAACCACCCTGAAGCAAAGCCAGAGATCCACAAACCAGGATGCTCCTATTCACTTCTGCCTCCCGAAAGCCACTCAGCTTTAAGCTCCTCCCAAGATATGGCAACAGCCCCCATTGTTAAAGCCTCTCCTTAGAAGAGAACAACTTTACAGAAAGTTACAGAACTGCCCCAGGTTCACTCAGTACTGGAAAATCTGTGCCCAACTTACTCTCCTGCTCCATCACAGCCCACGCAGATACCAGATAAGGCGGTCAAGGTTTTAAGAACCACCTTCTATTCCTGTAAACCTTTTAGAACCTAAGTACCTTGGTAAAAGGGTGTCTCATCTCTTGGTAAATACCAGAGCAGTACCTTGGAAACTGTTTCCTTCCAGAACAGCTCTGAAGTATAGGCTGCTTTGTCTCCACCTAGTTTTCAGCACAGCTGATCACAGCTGATACTGGGACTAAGAACACGCCACCTTCTCTTCATAAGCCAATTAAAGTATTACTAAAATAAATGGTTTAATATTTCCTACTTAAGCTCTCATTACAGAGCTTGCAAAATGCTTCCTTAGGCAGAGGAAATTAATTTAAAAAAACTGAAAATCATAAATCTAACTGACCTTTAGATTTTGACTCATTACCTAGGAAGATTTTCTGAAACCTCACCAACAGCATGCAAATTTTTGCTTTTTCTCCTCTCTATCCACACAAAAAGCAATTTTGTTCTCCAGAATTTTGCAAACCTAAATAAACCTAAAAACTGCCCAGGCATTCTCCCAAAAACTTGAAAGCTTCCATCTACAGGAGTCATAATTGATTTAACCAGTCCCCTGTCAATTAAGACACTATTTTGGTAATGCAAAGATTTATTTAACAATTTTCATGCATCATGTCAGAGCAACTGATAAGAAAGATATTTACACAACAGTTGAAATACACAGTATTTGCGTTTCATACAAGCAACTACACGCAGCCTGTAGAAAGTTCTCCATGCAGTATTCAGATACTCCTCCCACTGCTACATAATTCCAGTTAAAAATACCAACATCTGTAATGTTCCCACAAGAGTTTCTATACCTGAGGTTTAGTATATCCTTTCAAGAGGAAGTCTGCAATTAAAAACCACATACATAAGCCTATTTAAAGGTTGTCATTCCAGCTGCAAATGGCTTGCTTCCTTTGAAGGAAGATCTGATCTAGTCTCCCTTAAGCCAGACAATACTTGTGATGGCTCTTCAGAAGGGCTGTCTGCCTCATCTCCACAGTTATGCTCTTCATTTTCCTGTCTGGATTCCTCTAGAGCCAGACTCTCCAGTGTCTCAAGATTGTCAGGTGCTTGCCCAGTTAGCCTCTACAAAGGAACAGAAGACAGTGGATTTAATATTTTTTTCTGCTTAACTATGAAATAGTGAAATAAGCCTCTGCATATTAAATTAAGCAAACTAATCACCTTCATTTGGAGGTTGTTGATATAATCAAAACATTCCTCAGTTACAAAAATCTTAAGACACAAGTTCAACTCAAATTACTACCTCTTAACTTGCAAACCACATTTGCTCTGTTCAGTTTTTCTTAGGTTCTTCAGTAGGACAGGTTTTATCTCAGGCAACCTAAAACATGGGAAACTGGTTCCCAAGTATTCACTATAGCACCATATAGATTTAATTTTAGAAAAAATGCTAACAACCAATTCACTCAATTTTTAGTTAGAGATGATGAAGCCACATTAAGTCTAGACAAGCTTTAAGACCCAGCAGTCTCTAGGACTTGATCAAGAAGTTCCTCACCTAACCTGATCTAAGGAAGATAAACAGGACTGTAAAGAGGCTGGTTTTGAAGGTTCTGGTTGTTTGAGGTATCCCTTAAGGCTCATTCAAGCCTTTAAGAAGGGAGCAGCTTACAACTAAGAAGTGATCATAACTTTTGAGAAACTGTAGAGAAGTTTCCAACTATGTTAGTTCAAGTCCTCAAGTAATGTAATTTCTGCCAGTGGTTTTAATCACTAACAAGCAGTACACCCCAAATACAAAAAAAATTCAGGTGTAGCAAAACAGTCTTTCAAGGCTGATCTAAATAACTGCACTTGAAAAGTAACTTGATGACGTTTAATTCTTGATTAAACAAGTTACTTGCAATAATATTACATTTTGTTTCCACCTCTCAGTCTCATTATCACAGATTCAAGTATTTGCCAGGCACCCAGATTCATATCCCAGTTTAATGAGAGCTTAATCCCTGCAAAAACAACCTGAAAGCCACAACATCAAGGTTCCACAGCTGTCTATGTATTTATCACAGCTTCAGAGGCTCTTACAAACAATCCACTCCTGCTAAAGGAGCTATGGAATTAGTGACACAACTACCCACCCCAAGGAATACTCAGAGGGAGCTGTTAGGAAATGTATGAGTTTATGAACCCTAGAGACTCTGTACAGCCCTTTTTGGGCAGTGAAATTGGCACTGTGCCTTGACAAGAAAACCTTGACCTTAAGGAGCATAGTGCTCCCTCTCACTGCTCTACTTTGTGACTTCGTTTCAAGTTTAGTTTCTCAAAGGACACAGCCACTACCAACCTATTAAGCACATGAATTTTAAGTCATCCCAAAAACAGGTGAAAATCAACTCTTCCTTCCCTTATCACCACCTCTAACACACAAATCCTGTTCTGTTAAGAGAGGAGGCTGAATCCCTCCTGAAAACATCTATCTTAGTACTCTCATTACTCCTATAGGTTCTAAGATGTGAAAAATTCATCCCCTAGAAGGAGCTTTATAACTGGAATTGTAGCTATCCTGCAGGAAACAGGTCAGAAAGAAATTTAAAATTAGAGTCATGTGAGCACATATAACAGAAGTCATGATTCATTATAAATACCTTGGCTGGTTTCTCACTTTTTCGTTCTACAACATTAACTGAAAATTGCTTTAAGTACCTCAATCACACTGGTCATATAATGCACATGCTCAGCAAGGGACATGAGCTCTTCATTTTCCTCTTTTAGGCGGGCAATTTCACCATCCTTCTGCTCGATTTCTTTGTGCAACTGAGTTCAAATAACAAAATGTTACAAGAGGAAGACAATAGCCAGGTAACTTTAGCAGTTAGGCATCTTTGAGTAGCTACCTTTTCATTTTCTTGAAGCACTTCATACAGAGCCTTCCTCCTTTCTTCAGCCACTTCTTTCCAATACTGAGATGAAGGATCTCCTGAAGTTACAGTAAGTCTGTGGTAAGACTGACTTCTTAAGAGCACCTTAAGATATCTAATTTGTACACAAGTGTTCTATGAGCCATGATACTAAGAACTCACCCTGCACAGTGTTTTCAAAGATTAGTTGTAGAACTACAACTAGTGACAAGCTTACAGGAAACAGCTCCTGCACTGCATTAATGGCTGTACAGTGCCTTCAGGAAGCTGCCTCAAGCACGGCAGCAGGCTCTGCAAGATGGCCACGTTTGCAAATGCTGCTCTGAATGTGTGCTTTGTGGAAGACAGAAGTGTTACTTCCAAGTCACTGTCCACACTGGGCATAATGGTTCTGAGAAACTGCACAAAACACACTGTGGCAGAACAGGCTTCCGTTTCAACTTAATTATTAGTCACTAGAAAACTTATAGCCCAGCCAAAATAACAAACTAAAAGATTCCTTTAACACTGCTGCACACAACGCTTCTCAACTTCTGGTTATCATTAACTCATTCTTAAATACTAGACATCTATACTTTATTTAATATGGAGCATAAGTATCATCAACTCCTGCTGGCCATTACAAAAAACCCACAAAGCCCTTATCTAATTGACAAAGGAAATATGTTTCAAGTAGCACTCCAACAGCAGCCTAGCATTTAAAGTGCAAGAAAACACTTCAGTAATTACCACATACCTTTCATCATGAGATCTTCAGCTTGAATGACATCATTCTCATTCTCTTGCTCCTTGTCCACAAACACCTCAGCTTTACAAGCCTTTGAGGCAAATTTGTTATTCCAGAGCTTCCTTCTGACTGAAGATTTCTTCTGCATAAAACATGGACAGGTTTAAGTTTAGAGGAACATCTCAGCCTACACAAAAATACAAACTTCTAAGTCTGCACACTCATGACTGCAAGTAAGTCTCTAAGTCCTGCTTTCTTCACATTATAGTTCTAGTTTAGACATCTTCCTTAATACCCAAAGAACTCAGAAATTGCAAGGTTTTAATATTGTTTATTACTAGAACAGTAAGCTTAAATTGTTTCACTCTAGTTATATTTCACTCTACATTATATTTTTTTCAAATATATTAGTTTTCAGTTAACAGCTCAAAAGCATTTCACTGTGACTAGAAATAATTCTGTGTTTACAAATTATCTTTCAGTTGATACCTCATTTCGTCTGCCAACCAGGTTACCGGCTGCTGAAGGCTGGATCATTTTGAGAGTTGGTCTGTGGGCAGCACTGCATGTGGTATCTGTCAGGTACTTCTGAAAACACAACAATGGGTCAGCCACTCTTCTTCACATAAACTGAAAACTAGGAATCCATCATGCTTCCATTACAGTAATACACAATTCTTCTTTTCAAGGAAAAAAAAGACACTGTAGCTTATATTAAGGCTATTGTAATGAAGGGGATCTAATTATTTGTAGCAGAGAGATCTTAATCACATGAAGCTATGATCAATCCTTGCCTCTTAGGAAATATTTACCTTTCATAAAAGAACTTGAGCAGAAATACTCTGATTAGATTTCAAGGCCAGTGACTTTAGCTGGACCTCTCAAACTTGAGTTTGAGAGCAGCAGTCTCAGACTCTTGGGGACAGGGACAAAAGTGATTGCAGTTGCAGGGTTAGGTGGTAGAGGCACATCAGGCAGTAGCTGTTTATGTAACCTGTGAACACACCATCAAACACTGCTCATTTAAATAGGTGTGTTACTTTGATTATCCATTAAAATGGAGCAAAAGTTTCTTTGCTTCGATCCAGACAGGCTATTGTTTTGTCTAACCAGTATGTTTATCACCCTTGCTATCATGCATAAATGCCTCTTTCCTGCATCAAAGCTTTCTGATTGGGTTGGTTACACTGCCACCATGGGACAGCAAACAATGGCAGACAACCAAGCGAGAACAGCCAGGATACAATGCCACACCGGCGTGAGAAAGTTACCGATTCACACCGTACTTCACAGGACAAGAGCTCCCATTTCCCACGGTAGTTTCTGCCACCAATTATCCTACTGTTCCACTAAAGGACAAACATTAACTGCTGTGGGAACAGGAATCACACCGTGTGTCAGACACTGCTCGCTGTTACTCAGGATTAGAGTTAAGTATACTCTGCCAAGAAATTATTGGCCAATACTCAAGCTAACCCAATGGAAGTGCAAAAAGCCACACCAAGCAGTTTATACCCTAGAGACATTACAGGACAAAGGTGCCATAAATCAGACCAATCAATTGGTAATTTTCATTAGTATCTGAAGCTTCCATTCCAGTCACTATGCTTCATTATACAACAACTACTAGCCTCTATTTTATAGAGTTTTGTACCATTCTGATTAGGGCTTACATTAAAATATTTACCAAGAACAGTTACTAAGGTTTGCACCTAATCCGTTAACTCTTAAAAACCCAAGTGCTTTAAGCATTTCCACCAATTCCAAAGCAACTATTATTCACAAAGGTGACTTTAGAAAGTGAACTGCCTGCTTGAATACTTCAGTTAAAACACATCCAACACAAGATAGAACTCTTCAGAAGTTCCCACCCATAAAGAACAGCCTACAAAACCTACTCTACAATCCCTAAGCATAAGGCAGACAGATTCAGTAAGCAAAGGCACATAGTCAGGACAAACAAACCAAGCCAACCCTGAAAAATTAAACGGAGAGACAGTAAGCTTAGTGTCAAAGTAAAAAGGACTTGCTGAGCAATAGGAAAAAAAGGAGTCATAAGCACATATACCCAAGCAGGACAGCGTGTTCCCAAGCCACACTGTCTGCCAGGAGGTTACTCGAGCCAAATGGACACAAGCCAGGTGGAAGCACATTGCAACAGATCCCTTTATATTCCTTCAGTGGACAGAGAAGCTGGTGTCAGACAGAGGTACTAGCTTCAAAGCTTTAAAGCCTATACCTGCAAAGATCCTGAGGACTGTTCTGCGGTCAGTTTCTGTTTCATTTTGGAATTCATGAGATCAACTGTAATAGAAAAACAGTAAAATTAATACAGCATCCCTCTACTCCTGAAGTTCGGGAAACACTGGTTAGAGAACATGACCATTTCGGATTATTAGCTTTCATGGCTGCCTCAAGCAGTCAGCCATGCACGGCGTGCTCAGCGGGCTCCTCCAGAGCCCTCCCGAGGTTGCACCCGAGACCCGAGCGGCGGGAAGGCAGCGCCCCGCGCCGCCACAGAGCCCAGCGCGGAGCGGCCTTCCCGCAGGGCTGGCGGGACCCGGCATGGCGCGCACCCGGCATGGCTGTGGGGAACCGGGCACTCACCCACAGCACCCCCGGCCGGGATCCGGCCAGGAGCTCTCAGGGATGGCGGGGTGTCCCAGGGGCGCACCCGGCATGGCTGTGGGGAACCGGGCACTTACCCACAGCACCCCCGGCCCCGCTCCCGCCAGGAGCTCGCAGGGCCACTCCCTCCCCGCGCGCCGCCGCGGCCAATGGGGAACAGAGAGGCAGGNCGGCCGCTCCCGCACGGACCGCGCGGCGCGTGCTCGCAGACCCAGCCACCTTCACGCGCCCAGCGCGCGGCTATAAGGAGCGCGCTGGCGGTCACGTGACCCGGGGATGCTCTCCGAGCCAATTGCGGGCCGCGGTCCCCCCGCCCCGCGCGCCGAGGCCGGCGCTGAGGGGGCGCGCGGCGCTGCGCCCTGTCCTGCCGGGTTTGGTGGTTTCTGGCTTTTGGTTTTTTTGTTTTACTTATAAAGGAGTTGTGCCACATCAGATTTAGTCACGTCTCCGCTTATTGTCACTCCTACCTAAACACTCAGCCTGCAAAACCGGAGAAGAAAATTAGCAGTGTTAAGCCACAATAACTGCTACACAACACTAATTTAATGCATGATATAGACTACAGCTCTTATTAATTATGCCTAAGGCGTGCTGTTAAATTTGTTAGAGCCACTTGACGATTATATTCTTGCAAATACTTGGACATTTATCTTTTATTTATACTAATAGTATCTTCTGCTGACTTGTGAATAAACAGTTTGTCGAGTTAAGGACACATTCCTTACAATCACAGTCGCACAGAACAGCTATCAACGTTTTTCCCAGGCAATGAGACAGAGCTATTCGAAATTAGGATAATTACAGAGAGAAGTATTTATTTAGCCTGCCATTCTGTCGGTCTCCTGTTTGGAAATAAATTCTATGGCACTAATGAGAATGTTTCAAGTAGAATGTCACGGTCCGGCAAAAGCAAGAAAGGCAGAACATTAAAAAAAAAAGATGCATTAGGAAATCTTCAAACAAGGATAAGGAAATAAAGCTGATCTCTCTTTTTCAGTCTCTCAGTGACCCATTTAAACTTTCATTGTCCACAATATCCTCAGACAAGTACCTCTAGAGCTCAAATAACCTTTGGTCTGAAGAACACCATCCCTTATTTCTTTTTTTTCTTTGAACCTGATTCCGATATTGTCACTTGATGTCCCCAGTCCTTGTACTGGAAGGGACAACAAACAACCTGCCCTCATCTAGGCCACTGTTACACAGAATGCTCTCCAGTTGTCTTTCCCAGGCCTACTTAGCTATCCCTGACATGAAAGCTGTTCCATCCTCGTGCTCTTTTGAGAATTGTATGGCATTTGATTTGCCACTGCTGAACAGTGGGCTGGCATTTCTGTGGAAAAATCTGCCATAACTCTGAGATCTTATTCTTGAGTGATGGTCAGTTCAAAGTTTGCCATTCAATGTGTGAAATTAAAATATTTTTTCTTATGCATATTCTTTGATGTTCATCTGCATTGAATTTCATTGCTGTATTTGCCCATCACTCAATGCCATAATGTTCTTCTGCAGTTTTTCAGTCAGGCCCCTTCTTGTTATCTTGAATAATACAGTGTCATAAGCAGGCTGTCACCTCAGTAAGCTTTGTCTTCTACACAGCAAGTGAAAATAACACATGCAGAAACAGCATCTAAATTAATATTGTTCTGTTATAGTGCTAAAAAAAAAAAGTTCATGCTCTTAGGTTAGTTTAATTCTAGTTGATTCTGCGAGAAAATTTGAAACTTCCAGGTTTCAAAACACCAGCAGATATGCTTAACTGGTTATATAGGCACATAAATCCTACCAGCACTGAATGCCCTTTCAGAAAAATCTTGATACAGGTAGTGCCTGTATAAGCACAATATAAAAACCTTCCCATTTTTACATTTTATGTTTTCTTATACAGAAATTTAAATATCCAATAAAAACTATACCAAACATTTAAATTAGAGGCGTGCATCGATTTCTATCATAAATCATACTTAAGAGGCAATGTGTGCATTTTATGTCTCCAATATATAAATTGTACATCTTGCAAATACTATGTTTTCAAATGAAACTTTCTCAGTCGTTACCTTTTCAAAATTCAGGTTTAATTAATAAAAAATCTTCAGGTGGATTTACAGTTCAGAAGTGGAATAACTGCTTTTGGAGATGTTGGTAATTGGAAAGGTCTGAGGAAATGGGAGATGGTTCTGATATGACAGTCTTGTTTGTTTTTCCTTTTAATTTGTTCCTTGCTGGAGGCATACAATCTGGAGGTTTATTACAAAGCTGCCACTCCTTCAATTTATCCAGCTGAAGAACATGTCCTCTTATGAACCACCATGTCCCAGAGTTCAGTCTCTTCAGTTGGAAAGGTTTGTAAAGAACCCCATCACTATCTCAGAAAGAACACTGAGAGTTTATTATTAGAAGCTTATTCATAGACTTAATTGTGGGAAACCAGTATAATGATATAAAAACCTCACCAAAACAAACAAACAAACAAAAAAAAACTAAACAAAACAACAACAACAAAAAAAAAAACCTAGGTTATTTTACTGTCATAATTCCCCTTTTGTAGCCAAAGTTCCAAAGTTTTAATTTAAACAGGGATTAGGGCATTTTTACATGCAAAAATCTGTCAACCCAATGCTAGCAGAATACATTTTTCTTCAGACTGAGTGCAATATAATGCATTTCAGCTTGTTTGTTTCATAAAAAATAAAACCCTCTCTCATGAATACTTATGGCTATTTGCACTTCAAGTGAGCCTATGCAAACACGCTGAGGTTTCCCATAGAACTCAGCCAATTTGTTAGATTATTCACGGCAGCATGTGTATGCAATGTGTACTTTCTAGAGCTTTTGTACTCCACTGCTGGAGTACAAAATGATAAATGTTGATAAATGTTATCAGTTTTTACAGCAAATGACAACCAAAAAAAAGCTCCTTGGAGAACTTCATGTGCCTGGGAACGTGGGAATAGGTGGGTCTCCAGCAGCTTGGGAGTCCTGTATCTCTTACATGCCAGCGTGTGGAAACTTCCTAAGCATTGCAGAGGGAGAGTCTGGACTTGGCTATCTGAATCAAGTGCTGGCAAGGACGTATTTGTACTTGACAGTCACACTGTGCCTTTTGCCTTTCTGTGCTCTGCAGATAATGATCTAGCTCTGGGCTGCTTAAGGACTCTCTATTTCTACCTGCCACATCAAGTACAGGCAAACCACATCGGGATTTTTAAAAATGTTGTGTACTATGTTATTACATAAATATCATAAAGAGCTCCTCTTTGTTCGTGTTTGCTGTAAGCACCGTCTGTAAGTGTTTGGGATGCAGAGGAACACCCTGGGAGAGGCCCAGGGGAGCCACTGCGGCGCTGCGCCTCTGGCACAGGAAAATGTTTCACCGCACTCCTGCCCGGGCCGCAACCCTGCGAAGGGTGCGGGGAAGGAAGCCCCGAGGCCGCCTTTGGAGTCCCTGAGTCAAGACCTGCGGCTCTCAGGGTCCCTCGCTGGTGTTCTCTTGGCCCTCCTGTCCCGCATTTATTTCAGGGATGAGAGGGCTCCCCGCAGTCCGCCGGGTGACAGTAGGTGGCAGCGTGGCATCGCGCTTCCCCTCCCTCCGCCTCTTGTTTTTCCGTCGTGCTCCGTGTGTTACCGACAAGAAATTCACGGTTTGTCTTCTTTTCCCTGGGTCAATCAGCATGGAAGGCTGCATGCTAACGAAACTCCTGGATTACGTACACGGCACAATCCAGGTATAATCCATAAGGCAGACTGGGTTTCGATGATGGCCACTGTTAATAATTAGATCTCTCCAGAGAGTACACAAATTTCATGTATTAAAACAAAAGACTGTCCTGTGAACTGTGATCCTGAGTGCCTCAGAGGCAGACAGTTAAAAGAAAAATCTACATCTCACATGGGTTTTTTTTTTCCCTAATTAAGTACTATGTGAGCCACTAAGACATCCTTTAAGACACTGTTAGGTCCTAACACACTGCTTCAAAAAAAAAATTTATAAAAGTGCTTTAAGATTTAAAAATTGAACATGCTCTATAAAGGCTACAAATTAATTATAAGCTAAAGCTACTGTTGACTGCAAGTATTTAGAATATTATTTACAGACTGAACAAATAAAACAAGTGGTTTTTTTTAATTTTACCCTTATTTTTGCAAGCATTTGCTGATCAAACACAAAACCTACATTATTTAGAATCAATATCTCATATGCCCAAGAACTTATGTCCCATTTTATGACCAAAGCCCCCTTGAACTAGAAGGTGGGACATAAGGAACTGCCAAATGAAGCTTAATATTGGAGCAACAGCTGTGCAGTGGTGTTCTGGTTTTGGCAGGGGTAGAGTTAATTTTCTTCTGCCCACTGGTGTCCATCACAACCAGAAGTGGACAGTGGTGGACAACCCAAGTCATTCTATGATTCTGTGATTCTAACTGGGTCCAGAACACGATATAAGGAATGTTATACACATTAAACCCTGACATTTCTTTGCACAAAAGCATTCCTGTTATGCTTTAGAAACTAAAGTCTTCTCTGAATGCAGAAATGAGTGAATCAGTACATTCTGAGGTACATGAAAGAGTTTTAATTGCAATCTAATTTGTCTTGTTTGAATTTACAAAGAATACTAATTTATTTTTGTCTGATGCATAAATATTTGGCACTGAATTAATCATAGTTCTGTTTTTGAAGCAAGTAGCTTCAGGGCTGATTCTACTTCTAACACACACTACAGTATGTGTGGAATGTACAGAAGAAAGATAACAGAATCCATCTTATCTCTTCCTAAACATGTCTATAACATACATAACAATTTGCAACAATCTATTAAAAACCAATTATTAATATGCAATTATTAATTTTAAGTAACTAATCATTAAGCTGGAAATTTAGAGCAGAGGCATTAGAGTATAATCTTGCCCACATGCTTGTAAGTAAACATGTAATTCTGAAAACATGTAATTTCAGAGTCTAATTCAGGAATTAGACTCTGAAATTACAGAAATTTTAGGAAAAAGAAATCCAAAATGACAAGGTGTATCTATAAAGTTATCCATCATTTTTAATTCACAGAAAAAGCACAAGTTATTATGCAAAGGAGTACTTGATTTCACTGAAAATTGAAGATACTACAACATGGTGACTAGAAAATGCCAGTTTCTCAGAGCATGGCCAGCAACCAGATATTCTAGACTTTCAGTGCTTCTCAAAGTTCCACGACTCACTTTCTCTCCCAAGGAATATATTTTTGAGACAAGTAGAGTACATGACTACCTTCACACGGGCCATTTCCCATGCTGCTGGATTCTGTATTTCTGCGGGATGGCAGCCCTGATGCTGTGACCCCAGTGCTCAGAGGGGTCTGTGTGCACCTGAGCCCTCCAAGGGCACAGGCCTGCAGCTACATGGTACTGTCCACAGTCCTCTCCCACAGTCCCTCTCCCTCTGCCTTTCCCTCTGGGGGAAAGCCTCAAGGACACCAGCTGATTTGTCTGTGCTGTGCTAACCAAGCAGAGGCTGACCCACTCTGCTGACTGTTTCACTCAGCCTGGATTTATAGTGCACAAGAAACACTATTTTTGCAGTGTTAATGGGGTTTAAGCCTAAAAAAAGAGAACCATTATTGCATGTAATGCCAAAACCTACTCGTCAGGTTTGTTTTGTATAACATGCACATTCCTTTCTTCTCAGTGATAAGCCTTATATTGTTTTAAATTAGATTTGAAGAGAGGCAGTCTGTCATTGGATAGAGTGTTATAATTGCAAAATACACACCCAGCTTCCAGGGCCACAAGCTTCTCTTATAAATGATGCAACATTGCATAACCAGTATGAAGCATAACAGTACTATGCAATTATGTAGTCAAGAGAATTACGGATCAATAGCATACAAATATTTATTTTGCTAAGTCTTAACTCTCCCTTCATTAAGAGATGTTACTTTTTAACATATGTTTTAACTAAGATGATGAGATTTTTCTACCCTACAAACTTCATCATTGTGCATGATAGAGAAACAGAAGCACAACTACATAAAAGTAGGACAAGACAGACTCAGCCACTACTCGTGAATTTAATAGTGCAAAATTTCTGCATGTAAATGTATTACAAACATACTTGGGTTGGTTAATTTACTCATTTACGTAAATGTTGTCAGGGTACCTTTACTAGACAATGAGCAAAAGGGGAAAAAAAATCTTCTCTGAGCTTGCTAAAGAAAGGAAGTCATCTATATAAGGAGGAGCACCAATCTTACAGAAGGAACCTGGAGTGATTCCAGCTCCCCATCCCTTTCTGAAAGGATCTGAGCAGCCTGAGTTTGCAGAAGACAGGTGGTGGCTGCTTAACACGTAATACTTTGTACTTGATCTCCCTTTTCCTTTACACACAGACACATGCATCTAAGTATATATATTCATCTAAGTATATATATTCCTCTCCTCATAGCTCTACTGTAAAGCCCTGCAGAAAAAAAAGGTGCTCTTACACCACTACATTAGACAAAATTTTTTGGGTGCATTCCTCAGCCTGGGGCTGGGCAGCTGCCCGATCGCTACACTCGAAAGGGCAGCTGGAGTCCCTGGGCTGGAAGAAAACGCCTTCCTTTCCCCTCCGCAGGCGGGCAAGGCGCCAGTTCCCAGCGCGGGGCAATCCCCTCGCCAGGCGGAGCCGAGCTCTCGCTGTGCTGGCACAAAGAGGGTCACAGGCCAAGCGTGAGTCATGGCTTAAAATAGCAGCGGGTGCAAGACTGCAGCACAAAATGTCGCACAGGGCAGCGTGGAAAACAAAACTGGACCAAACTGGCTGGGAGAACAGTTATCTAAACACGGCTCTCCTTGAGGACAGGCTGATGTTGTAGTTAAAAAACTCTGTCAGTCTGAAATAGCCACAGAAGTGCGGAGCTAATGTCATCCTCCTATTTAATCCTCCTATTTACCTGCCTTGCTTTTTACCACCAAATAAAGGGTTATTTTCAATCGACATTGCCCATTACGACTGAACAGCAATCTCTAAATAGGTAAAAATTATCTGTTTCTGCTCTGTTCTTGTTCAAACAACAGAGGAATGTTCTGGGCAATGCCCGTGTCAGGGAAAGCAAGAGGACTGTTCGCTTCAGGGGGTCTGGCTAACTCCGGGGAAGATAATGAGGTCCAAGGGCTGAACGCAGCTCCTGCCTGTAAGACAGGCAGGAGAGAGATGTCCGAGGGAAAGTATGTAGAGGGAAGGCATGCTAAAGGAAAACAACTAATTTGAGGGTCAGGAGAGAACAGGGCGGCTCGACAGGGACAAGTTAAGAGACTGAGGGACCAAACATTGAAATATGGAGTTACTGGAGAGTGCCATTGGCATCCTGCATGGGCTTTGAAACACGACCGAGTGAGAGAGACGGTGCCCGCACTTGTCTTCTGCCTGTAATCTCTGTAATATCGCTGCTGTTCCGGTGAGTCACAGGCGCCAGCTTCCAGGGAAAGGTGGCAGCGCCGCGTTCGCCCACGCTGGCAGCCCGCGCCGTGCTGTGGCACAAGCCAGCGCTCACCACGCCTCGGCTGCCCGGCGGGAACCTGCTCTGCCGGGCTCCGGCAGCACCGCCGGTCCGGGCCGTGGCGGACAGCGAGGAGGTTTCCCTGGCACGCGGCGGTGGGCCAGCGAACGACCGGGCCCGAGCCGGGATGGCGATTCCTCCTACTCGCCCTGGGCCTTCCCACAGGGAGAGCGCTCAGCACCGCGCTGTGTCCTCGCTTCGCGTCCATTGCTTCCATGCCATTCCGCCTTCCTTCCAGAGAACGTGAAGGGAGGGAGGGCATTAGCCTGTCCTTGTAGTGCAGAAATAAAACGGCTTACTTCTCTCCAAGGATTAGGTTTGTGTCTCTGGAACAGTAATTACTTATTTATCAAACTTAGCCAGCCCGCTCGGGAAGCGCTGCGGCCGCCACGGAGGGACACGCACAGTCACACCGGCTGTTGTGGCGCAATCAGTGCTGCAGACACGCCCTTCGCCATGTCAGCTTTGAATACGCGCTGGACTTTAATTGTTGCTCTATTTACAGTTTTACTTCGCAGACGTGGGACGGGGTGAATACAAACCCCGACGGACCAAATTACACAAAATATGCCACTACATGACTTGTTTCACCTACAGCACCACCACGCTGAAGGCTGGTACAAGTTTAAGTATTCCCGCAAGGTGACGGGATTTGGGGACCAGGCGTTCGTCGGATGGGGGGGGCGGAGGTGCCCCAGGCAGATACCACCTCGGGCGTGCGGAGGGGGTTGGGGGTAAAGGCATGTTTCTTCCCTCCCCTTTGCCTCACACCCTGCCCATCGTCGTTCCCCCCCTACCCCCCCCCGAGAACGGCGTTGAGCAGCCCCATCCGGGTCCTTGTCCCGCGGGCACCACGCGGGGAGAGCGGGCGGTTACACGAGGCGTGACCGCGGGGGGTGGAGGGGTAAGCAAGTGCAGGGCAGTGCGGGTTCCTGGCGCGGTGAGCGCTCGGAGCTGCTCCAAGCCGCTGTTGTACTGTGCTTCCTGCCATTCCCGACAAGGCACGGCCACGGCGGTTACCGAGGCTGAGCTCTACTGCCTCGAACACAGCAGTGCCTCGCCCCCCAGAGGCACGAGCGCTTGGTACGCGCCGGCGGTGCGGTAGGGCGGTGCCTGTGTGACTCAGGCGCTGCCATTTTGAGGGGTCCGTGGTGGCTGCGCAGCTGCACTCCGCGCTCGCTCCGTGCCGAGGCACAGGCACTCCCGCTCCCTCCTGCTCGCTCCTGCCATCGCCCTCGAGGACGTCCCGGGACCGCCTGGGCGAAAAGAGGCTCTCCTCAGCCCTTTCATCATTCTTCCCGGCCGTTCCGGTCCTGTTCCGACGCCGCTCGGGGATCTCTCTATGCCCGCCGCCCTCCTCCGTAGGAGCCGCTAGCGCAGGGACAGCGTCCTCCTCCTCCTTCCTCCTTCCTCCTTCCGCCGCCGTCGCTCTTTCTCCTCCTTCTCTCTCCGCCACCATTTCCCCACTCCCCGGCCCCGGGGCGCTGAGCTAGACTATGGGGACCAGGTCGGGGCCGAGCAGCGGCAGAGCGGGCGGCCCGGTCACCGTGTCCCCTGCGGCAGGGATGGGGGGGCTCCGCGGCTTCGTGGCTTTATCTTGACATGGCTCCTCTCCGTGCTGCCAGCACCGCCACCACCTCCTCCTCCACTGCTCCTCCTGCGCCTGCCGGCTGCGGGTAGCGAGCGGGCCACGGTCCCGGGCTCTCGTCGGAGCCTCTCAGTCTCTTGCTTAACTGGGGGGGGGAAAGCTTTGGGAGGGGTTACTTTTTTTTTTTCCTGTTGTTTTTGTTTTCCTTTGTTTTTTGTTCCTTTCTCTCCAGGGAGAGAAGGGGAGAAATACTTTTTTTCCCCCTCCTCTTGTTAACCTGGTCCGACGAATTTGCTAACCCAAAAACCTTTTAACCCCGACTAATCAAACACCTGTGGAGGGGGAAAAATGTCTGGAGAGAGGAAGAAAATAACCTGAT